>JAAGKR010000881.1:140322-155322 GCA_011419295.1 Clarias macrocephalus | reverse complement strand
TATGCATGAAAGTTACAGACATAAAAAGAAGAGATAACATACACTCTGATAACTAATATTCAGCAAATCCCCAGTGTTAAAGTAACACCTTACAGTGTCTGTGTAGGTTCTGCTTGACTTATATGAACTTAGAAAGTGTTAACTGGGGATTTAATTGTGTGCAAAGTTACATGACTAGGACTATCACATTTTGTGGTGTAAAAGAGCAACAAAGTATGCACAAGTGTAACCGTCCAAACAGCCACAAATGGTGAGAGACTGAGTCTCTCTAGACAATTCTATAACATGCAGTATTATGCATGACAAATACGGAAATACAGCAATCTTGCACATATTAAATATTTGTGAGATGCTTTATGTGTGCACTTGACTTTTTAACTGGGCTGAAATACACAAATTAGAGAACTGTAAGTAAACTCTATTTGAACCTTTAAATAGAATGTAGATAAACTGGACAGGGGTGGTGTAATGTTTCCAGGAAGTCCCTGTTTAGTCACACCGAGCTCAGAAACTCAAATGCTCATTCCATCATCAGTCCCCTGAAAGCTATTTCAACCACAACAAATCCTCCAGTATACTTTAATACAATCTAAATCAGACAGAACAGTCTGCCTTAGATAATAAAGTGATAATACCACCGAAGGATGGAGTAAATATCTTCCATCATGGTCAGGAACTGGGTGTGGTACTTGGTTTACTGCCATTTCTGTGAATCAATAGTAATGTGACTAGAGCGCCAGTTAAACTCGAAACTATTGGCATCCAAGGAGAAAGGAACGCATCCGAGGCTGGGTCTGACAGAGGTGATAAATAATCCAGGACAACCAGGTTGTGTTTGACTTTAATTGGCATGGACGTTCATAAATTGACACTGGGACCATGTTGGATTTGCAGATGCCCAGCCCACAGAAGCGGAGACGGCCGTTTGGAATCAAGTCAGCGCCGTTCTGGAGGAGGCTCACGGTATTCTAGCAGAGTTACAGTCCTACAGCGGAGCAGGGCAAGAGATAAGAGAGGTGAGAGCATGTGCCAGTAGTAAGCAGGTCTCAGCCACACTGTGGGAAATCTACTATTCAATTCTGCTTCATGAATAATTCCTTTTCTAATAGCCTGGGTTTGTAGGTTTGCTTGCAAATGTTTGCAGAGTATTAATGTGTACATGGGGTTTATTCAGCTGTGAAAACTCTCACTTCCTATAGATCAAAGCTCACAGCCGGTAGAACCTAATCAACAGAAAGAAAAAGGGATCAGTGTTGATGTGTTTTATTTTAATTGTATTTACCCACAGCTGTTTGTCAGTTCTAACATGGCTGTTACAGACATTTAGTCCGAATTGTGTTTGTTCTTTTCTTCAGGCTATTCAGAACCCCAATGACCTCCAGCTTCAGGAGAGAGCCTGGAATGCTGTGTGCCCCCTGGTGGCCAAGCTGAAACGATTCTATGAATTTTCACTCAGGTTAGGTGAGTAGGTGTGCAGAGATTTTTTTTCCTTTCTTTTTTCCTTTTTTTTTTTTTAGATGAAAAGATAAAGATTACATGATGTGCCTACCACGTGCACCGGCGTGCAAAGACAATAGCAGCATGAGCCTTCCCTCTGGCGCAAATGAAAGATTTTTCACAGAGGAGTCGCCATGACTACCGCATCCAGCAGAGTGTAAAAGATGAAGAGCTTCCATGTCCTGTTCATGGGAGGATCGGAATTTAGCAGCTTCAGCGGCTAATACAGCTAGCTTACCACTTTCCTCTTGCCAATGCTGACGCGTCAGTAACGCAGCTCTAAATCTGTGTCATGGGAACGCAACTGACTCAGGAGAAACTTAACACACACCGATTCGATTAAATGATGACTGCAGGAAGAAAAAAAAAGCATAGTTCTTAACATACACACATCTTCATTCTCTCCATCTCTTCTCAACTATCCAAGCGCCAGAGAACGGCTACGGAGGTTTCAAGTTTCTGATCAGACCTCCAGCTAAACATATTGGCTTTATATTTATAGAAGCACTGATGCATATTTCATGAGGAGAAAGGATGGGTTATCTTGAGCCACGCTAAAGACATTAATGGACACACCATGTCTCCACATGGCAGAGTATTAGATTTAAAGATCATAAGGGTTAAGTTTTAAAATACTGCGAATTTTGATGTGATTGCTGACTCACAATCTGAAATTAATGACTTTCCAGATTCTCATTTATCATGCACATGAAAATACATACAGTATAAGTGGTAATAAAAAATTTTTTAAAAACACCTTTGTAAATAGTACAGTCACGTTTGACTAAAAACAGACAATTTTCTGGAGCTGGGAACAATGTGCATTTTGTATGTTGCAGAAAATGCCCTGCGCAGCCTTTTGGAAGCACTGACAAGCCCACCGTACGCTCCCATGCAGCACCTGGAGCGAGAACAGGCTCTGGCGAAACAGTTTGCAGAGATCCTGCACTTCACTCTCAGCTTTGATGAACTGAAGGTGAGATTAATGCACAGCACGCACTTCACTCTGTTTTTGCTTTGTTATGAAGTTGAAGCGCTGTGTAATAAAGAGCCATATTTGTAGCACCGCAACAGGCTGTGTGATTAACAGATTGTTCTGAACAAGTTATCTCGTCTCTCCTAGATGACAAATCCAGCCATTCAGAATGACTTCAGCTACTACAGGAGGACCATAAGCAGGAATCGACTGAACAACCAGCAGGTGCGGTGCCAAAATAAACTTTCAAACCGACATGTGGACGCATTACAAACATGTTTACTGTCTAAGCAAACCAATATTTATCTCTCCTGCAGTTAGAGGCAGAAAACGAAGTCAATAACGAAATGGCCAATCGGATGTCTCTGTTTTACGCAGAAGCGACACCCATGCTGAAAACCTTGAGCAATGCCACGACTAAGTTTGTGTCAGAGGCAAGTATATAGAAGTGTTTTGGAGTAAGGGTTTGAACTGTGTAGGCGAATTTATAGTTACAAATGGTGTATTGCAATTCCCATGTAATGTCTATTGCAGAACAAGACTTTGCCTATTGAAGACACCACAGATTGCCTGAGCACTATGGCCTGCGTGTGCCGGGTCATGCTGGAGACTCCGTAAGTCCTTACTTTTATAGACACACCACAAATATTCCCCAGACCAGACCCTGTTTTGGTACAAAGGACAAAATGAAAAGGAAGATAGAGAATTTCAGTCTGAAACATGTTGCTGTTAATGATATTAACATGACCAGCATGATGATGATGATGATACAAAAACTGACAATCACTGAAAAAGTTAATGGAAATAAAAATTGGAACAGCATCATATTTTTCCTAGCATAAAAAAGAAATGTGTGTGTAGGTAGTGAACCCCTTGGAACCTTTAATGGGGCACTGGTGGCTCAGGCGGTTGAGCCTCTGGATTGCTGATTGGAAAGTTGAGGGTTTGAGGCCTGCCATCGCCCATCAAGTCATCAAGCCCTTAACACCCACTGCTCAAATCTATCCCCAGCCAATGAGATTCCTTGCCAATGCCAAGCTCTGAGAAATTGATTGAGTTGTGACAGTAAGGGCATTTGGCACAAAACCTGTGCCAGATTGTGCCAATCTAATGATCTGATACAGACATTTTATTTTGGCTGCAATTACAACTGCTTCTAGACTACATCTCTATCAGCTTCACAAACCTGGATGCTGATGCAGTATGTTTGCCAGTTCTACTTGCCAACATTGTTCCAGCTGTGCCGTACTGGATGAAGACTGTTAGATATCAGCGGTGTTTAAGTCTCACCACATTTTCAATTGGATTGCAGTCTGGGATTTGAGTGGGCCATTTTAATACATTCAAGTTCTTGGTTCTCAGCCATTACAGTGGAGCATTTCTGGGCATTTTAACAGCTGTTTGTTCTGGGATTTCTCTCAATTTGGCTCTATCCATCTTTCTTACAACCCTGACCAGCAACTTCACAACCCTATGCTACCACCACCACACACTTAAATGTGGCCATTCAGTTCAATTAAATTCAATTATATACATTTATTTTTATTTTTATTTATTATGTTTATATACAAGACCTCTCAGGATGTGCTGTGGTGTCTAGCACCAGAACATTAAGATTTAATCCTTTGGGTATTTAGGGTTGTGGGACAGGGCCTACGTGTTTTCCATTTCCATTTGTTTTCCATTGCATTCCGTGGATACTTGGTCAGATTAAGATTTGGGGAATTTGGGGGCTAGATCAACAACGCTTGAACTCTTTCCTGCTAAGCCCTATATGTAGCAGACTGTGATGTACTGATACCTTTCTATCGCAATTAGTGCTACAATGGATTTTCTTTGGGATCAGACCAGATGGACTGGCTTTTGGTCCCCATAGACATGATGAATCTTGGGTGCCCAAGATCCTATCACCAGTTCACTGCTATATAATTGATAATCAAAATTATTCAGTTCACCTAGCTGTGGCTAAATTGTGTACTTTCGACATAACAATTTAAAAGATCATTTCAGTTCTACGTTCTAATTTCAAAGAAATAATCAAGGTTTGAATACTTAAGCAGGGTACTGTAAATACTAGACAATACTGTCTGAAGTTTGAATGGTTCAGTTACATTAAAATTAAACAAGGTAAAAGCTTTCCTCCAGGTTATCTGATGTTTTTTCTCCAGTTAGCTTGCTAAAATGTTGGCTAATTGTGGGTAATTGGGACGCACTTCTAACAGTTGCTGTTTTATAGCAGTACTTTTAGCAAGCCACGTAAACAGCAATTAGCATTTCATACTGTAATATTTTGTAATATTTATTTTTTCCTGAAAAGCAAGAACGTTTCTTCTAATACAAATCTTCCATCATCATATTCAAAAATGATTTGTGAAACTTGGATCTATTAGATATATACAGTAGAACCACTTGAACTATTTTTATTATTATTATTATTCCTATTGGCACATTCACCTAAATAAACTTGGATTTGAGCATAGCTACTCACTGAACGTGTTTAGATAGGAATAATAATTTTAAAAAAGAATCAAGTAAAATGAAACGTTTTGACACTTTTGCTTTACACCATATTTTGTTGTGTCACACACCACTTCCTGAGTCTTGTCTAAATCAGCCCTTATTAGCTAAATAACAGGTCAGTGATGGGAGAGTGAATTTAATTGTTATTCTGTGTATCTTAGGGAATACCGGTGCCGTTTCACCAACACAGACACTATGCTGTTCTGCATGCGTGTCATGGTGGGCGTCATTATCCTCTATGATCACGTTCACCCCGTGGGTGCCTTCGCTAAAACCTCCAAGATTGACGTAAGACACCTTTTTTTTTTCATTAATTTTTCAATACACTATGGTTATGTTTCTACAATCTTGCATTCACTTATTTTACTGTATGGGCTTAGAAAAATAATGAGAATTAGGGACATGGGGAAGCTTTTAGGAGGCAGGGTATCCATTTTCCAATTCTTAAGTGTATATTTTGATAGTAATGTGGAGTAACAGATTAATTATGTGTGAGAGAGAGAGAGAATTCATTATTCGGGAGCAGATAAGGTGTTTTCACTGGCACAGTAGGAGTGAGGATCAGAAGGAGTTGACCTTTCTCTAACACAGTGTGTGTGTGTGTGTGTGTGTGTGTGTGTGTGTGTGTGTGTGTGTGTGTGTGTGTGTGTGTGTGTGTGTGTGTGTGTGTGTGTGTGTGTGTGTGTGTGTGTGTGTGTGTGTGTAGATGAAGGGCTGCATCAAGGTTTTGAGAGAGCAACCTTCAAACAGTGTGGAGGGACTGCTGAATGCACTGAGGTGAGTATGAGCGTATGGATCATGTGTGTACAATATGTTCTTTTAGTTGATGCAAAGTGTAATAAGAATAACACATACAATTTTAAAAAAAAAAACATCATTGTCAGATTGCACTACTTTGCATAAATGATGCTGTCTTTAAAATGCATTTGTAGAAAAAAAATTGAAATACTTGAAAAATTTTTTTGTTTGTTGATCTTAAGGTACACAACAAGACATCTAAATGATGACAGCACCTCGAAACATATCCGTGCCCTGCTTCAATGAGGGGAGACGCCTAGAGTGTGTGTGAGAGAGAGAGAGAAATGAAATCGAACGAATATGAGAAAGTGAGAGAGAGAGAGAGAGAGAGAAACAGATGAAGAAGGAAGTTGCTGACAGAGAACAAAGTTTGAAGGCTGGAAGTTTTCGGGTGCCACGCCCTCAGAAACCTGTTTGTTTACATGAATGAAATGCAAAACATCAATTTCAGAAACCTAAGTAGGGGAAAATGGAAGAACAAAGTATATATAATATATTGTCAGTTGTTCATCATGTCTTTGATTTTGTAAAAACATGAAAAGAGATTATAGAAATATATATGTAGGTCTATTCAAATAATAATAATAATAATAAAAATAATAATAAAAAGAAAAAAAAGATAAATAAATAAAGCTGAAACAAAAACATGGCTTACCAGATAAGAAAAAGAAAAACTCATATATTAAAGCCCTACAATTAGAAACAAAAACAACAAATAAGTTCCATATAACTATATACTTCTGCAGATTATTTTTGCACATAGATGATCCCCTTAACGATTATAAAGATTTTGAAAAAAAAAAAAAAAGGCTTCACATTTTATAGTGTACAGGGCGTATAGTGCCGCTCAGTCTCCGTGCATTTCAATTCCATTTGATTTTGAATCCATCTACACACCGCGCTTCTTCTGTTTCATTCTGCAGGAGTATTTGAATACTGCACCGCCTTTCCAAGTTTCAGTTACAGAATCAATTTATGAATATAAAACAAGAGAGTCGCATTGCTGTATATACACGAGAAAAAGCACAGGTTAAGGATTTTTTTTTTCGACTTATTCACTAGTGCTGTACAGCAATACTGAAATAAAATTACAACTGCAAAAGTAAGTTAAGCTGAAATAAGTGGAATAAGCTGTATTTTGTGAACAGTGAAAAAAAAAAACCAAGGCACTGAATCAGGAATTGCTCTGTTTCAGAATACTGTGTGAGAAGGAATTGCAAGAAAGCCATGAAATTTCAAACCAACTCATCACTGTACATAACTCTCTCTGCAGCCATCTCATGTACGGAAACGTAGTTTACCAAGAGAGTATAACATGTTGAGTGAACTGCACATCTCAAACAATCAGCCGCTTATCAGCACCAACTTCTTAGTAGTACGCCATCAAATGGTGTGCTCATTCTACTGATCAGAAATCCTGGGCCTATTAATGTACTCAACTTCAAGTTTGGAGCATATTATTCTTGTAGAAAACTGGAAATCAGTCATTCTTACTTGCACACACATATACAGTACACACACGAGACACATATACACACAAAGGGCATACAGCTGAAAAAAAAAAGAATGTTTTGGTGTAAATAAGTGGATAAGCGGAGGATTTTCCACCAGCCATCTTAAAGGCCATGGAACTGATGCGCTTAAAGTCAACTAGAGAATGTTTCTTTTAGTAAGATGCAATTAAAAAAAAAATCATGTCATAAATGAGTGAGTATTTAAAAAAAAAAAGAAGAAGAAGAAGAAGAAGCTATTTAATTAAATTAAGATGCAACAAACGCAGTGTTGTATTTCGATGTCTATAGCCCTTAGTTGAACTTAATTTGATCTGACAGTATATTTTTTATACAGCGGTATGTTGGCAAACATATTCTGTATAAATAAATAGATGGCATGCTGTACAACTTCAGATGAAATTGTGTAAATACGGTGTTTTTATTCATTTTCAAATGTTCAGTGACTGAATTGGGTGTGTGTCGTGTCTAAGAAACCTTGCATTTGGCTTGGACGATTGGACTTGCCGTAGTCATAGGTTCCAGCTCTTCAACTTCATACTGGCGGAGAAAGTAATGGGCAACTTGGATGGGGGGGAGGGAGGGGACTGTCCATTTGCTTGTTATTTTGTACATTTTGTGCAACAATAAACTTGTCATTTATTAAGCTCAGTTTGCTTTGTGATCTTCTGCTCACTTTCCCTGGCCTACAGACAGACAAGCCACTGCGAATAAATATCACATTACTGTACTCTGCTGCATTAGGAATGGAGATGATGAAGTGGAATTAATCACTATTTCGGCATCCCTACGTTTACATTACATTATCGAAATGACAGGTATTTAATTATTTCTGTATACACTGGACTGCAACACGGAGTCTGCATCTCAGCGAGACGAACAAGCACAGCCGCACTGAGTGGCATTTCAATTAAGAGAATTTGTAATTCTGTGTAAATTATGTTGTAAAGCAAGAGATTTCTTGATTAGTAACTTAGCGACTATTTATTTTATAATTTTCATCCTTGGAATTAATGAGGGGTGTTCAAGTCAACCCGGGACTTTTGATTGTGCAGAATAACAGAGCACATATAAAGTATAAGATATAATCCACTCCTACACAAATGCACTTTTCCCAGCATTTCTCTAATATACAATCAAGTATACAATCAAGGTAGAAATCTTTCCAGTACCGTAATTACCTTAGTAATTTTGCCTGGAACTCTGGCCTCCCAGGAACACCTTTAATGGTTGAAATGGCTTGAGGTGGGGTCAGGACTATACAGGATATGTGGCAATAACTCCCAGTTCCTGTAATGTGCAAGTGAATGACAGATGCATCTCTTTCACAAGTTATCCATTGATTTCCAAGGATCAGATGTTCCACTGGCCACATGGGAACGACTGCGCTGGGCTCCGTGATCGCCATTCATGGATTCATTCAGCCTCCTACAAACCGTTTGTTCTATTCGAATATTTTACTGCGGCTAAAAGGCTCATCACCATACTTGAAGTGTTCTGGATATGTCGATCGGTTTTAAAATCCCGGTTTGACTACAATTTGTTAATTTTATTAACAATTATTTTCCATAGGGTTAATATTACAACTAGTGAGCATGTCCCATGGGCACAGTGCCAGAATCAGGCAAGACAACTTTAAAAAGAATTTCCCTTG
The DNA here is from genome assembly GCA_011419295.1 of Clarias macrocephalus. Classification (NCBI taxonomy): domain Eukaryota; kingdom Metazoa; phylum Chordata; class Actinopteri; order Siluriformes; family Clariidae; genus Clarias; species Clarias macrocephalus. The sequence continues at coordinate 146,366 of JAAGKR010000881.1, read as the reverse complement.
GGGAGCTGAGACTTTTTGTTCATAGGAAATAATCTACATTTATATTAATGCATATACACAAAAATTATAAGTGTATACAGTATTCCTAAACGTGTGTCCATTTTCCAGTGCTGATGATGTAGGGTCACAGCTCATTGTAGTAATTAATTGTATTAACTACAATTTAAATACATCTAAAAATGCAAAACTTGAGATCATGAATAAAGTAAATCATTCATGGATCACACCTTTGTGATCTGGATTTAGTGTCTTGTGGTTATATTAACCCATAAATCAAACTGGAATAAAATAAGTACACATAAACTAAAAAAATGCATTAAATTTTCAATAATATATTTAGGAAATTGTTCAACTATCCCTAATTAAAATCAGAAGAGGACAGTCTATATCTTGTACTGTATATGACAAGCAAGTGGAGGTCTTGCACTTCGCATGATTACATTTGGATGAACAAAAGTTATTTATTTATTTATTTATTTGCTTAGGAAAAAATATATAATAATAATAATAATAATAATAATAATAATAATAATAATAATAATAATATGTAGCTTAGGCCAGAAAATAACTCCATATTGTGTAAAGGGTGAAATAATCTCAATGTCCACAAGGGTGCAGTAGAGTATTAAGAAAACATGCAGCTATGACACTTAAGCATATTGAGCAGATCTCTTATTTTTTGCCATTTCAACATTTAATTACTTAGGTTTATGTCACCGTATGTGTTAGAATAGGAAAAGAGATTTGCAAGAACCTAGAGTTCATTACAAGAACTCCTTTCAATAAATACTTCAGCAAATAAACTGTGTTCTGGGCCATACAGGCTGCAGAGATCATAGCACAGTAAACTGTAACAGTCATGGTGTGTATATCTTTCCTAACACATGGTCTTCACTGATTTTTGCAGATTTACAGAACAAAAACAAAAGAGTCACTGCAAATCAATAAAAAAAATAAATAAATAAAGGTTTTCAAAATAATCCCACTTATCCTAAATGAAGCATTTTATCCTGATGGTTATGATGACCCCAATGCCCATACAAGGAGCTTCATAGTTCACCGGTAGATTTGACGAGGATGAAAATGGTATAAATCATAATCATATATATAAATGTCATCAGCAGCTCTCCATTCGGTTTTCCTTGCTTTCCGTGTTACTGTGTGGACCCAAACTGCTCTAGGGTGAATATGTAAATGTGCTCACTGTAGTAACATCTTAACTATGAGAATTTCACAAGTAGTCCTTGCCCCTGCCATAGATACCCTTGAGGATCAGGAGGTCCATTATTTTGTAAATAAAGTGTCCATCTCAATCCATTTGCAGTAATGGAAAATTCAGCAGCAGTGAATGAGTCAACTAATACGGTTTTATAAATATTGAACAGCTGTTGGTCAGGATGATTCAAATTAGCTTCCAGTCTGGATCATTTTATGTGTAATGTAAAATGTTATCTGTTTGAGTTGTTCGGGTGTTGACGAGAAATTTTACTCGCAACGTAACTCATAAATACTGGGATCAAACTGACCTGTTTAAACACAACAGGATGATTGCATGAGCAATGATTGCTAAGTAATTTTTACACTACACTAGGAGAAAGTGAGGCAATATGGTGTAAATTGTATTAACATTTTAAATGATTAACGAGACAAACCAGGAACAAATCTACTGCATTGTGGACAAATGCCTACTATTATTCCAAAAAAACAGGACTGGCCTGAACGTTTTTTTTTTTTTCTTTTCTTTTCTTTTTAACTTGGCTGGGGAAAGGTGTAATAAGTGAGTGAATGAGCAGCTTGGTTTCCATAGCAACTAGTGGCGTCTGCTTGGAAGCCCAACAAGCTGATTCTCCTGTAAAAGCCAAGATCCATGGAAAATCCCAGCATTTCCACTTTCAGATCATCTACTTATCAAATAATACAGTTAGCCTGGGTTGGGTGTCGTTATCAGCAAACAGTCATTATTTAAACATAGACGATAATCTGATTTAACGGATCCTGATTATGATATATTTTTATGATAAAGGATCTGAAAAACCCACAATACAATCCATGTGTTTAACTTTTTTTTTAAAGAAAAGTAAAAAAGCTTTTATTTTTATTTTTTTTTTTACAGTATTTGTACGGTTTTAAAAGTTGCATTGACTCAACTCCTAGAAAACTTTACATCGATAATGAAATCATCTTAATTGACTAGATCTAAAATGTACTACATAAAATTTAAAGACGACTGTGTGTAACATCTGGCAGAAACATAACAGATCTAAAGAAGACTTTGAAGGAGGGGATCAATATTTCCACTTAAAATGGATATGTATCATTTTTACATTTTCTTTCTAGCGATAATAAAGGAATATTTGCGAAACATAACTCACACTAGAGGTAAATTAAATGTCTTTGTCTTCTTTGCTTTGTCCTAAGGATATGCATGCTCAGCAGAAGAAAAAATAAATCCAGTTTCCCATGACATAGACCATTAAACATTTGAAACTCAGTGAACATGTTCGATCCTGTCCAGTGTTCCCAGGTAAAATATAGATATTATATAAGGACAAGACAAAGTGAGCGCTAACTGCAGCTGCTGATCGCTAATGGGAAGCCCCTGGGCTCTGAACTTGGGAAGTTTCCAGGTAAATTCAAGAGCGGTGGGTCCGTTGACAGGAGCAGGGCCAAAGTAAACACACAAACTGAAATGTGAGAGCGGGCCGTTAGCAACCTCACACCAGAGGGAAGTACCACAAAAAGTAGCAGGAAGCTACAGTATTGGTGGTTAGTCAAGCACTAAACAGTTTCTGTCTTATTTGCCTGCTGATCCGTTTCACAACAATAGCTCAGTAATTTTGGAACATTTGGCATGGAGTGTGTACTTACTGTGCTTGTTAATAGAATGGGTTAACCCCCCTGTTACCAGTTATTCGCTTGAGTGATGAGCACACAAGCTTTGCACAACAGTACGCCACCTTTGCCCACTTTGACTCTATTGTTGCAGATAATTCCAGGGCAATTTGGCAGCAGATTTTTTGGCAAGGCCACCTGCAGTTATATTATCAACAGTTTCACTGTACCTGACCTCTATACCCCATATACACATTCTCCAAAAAAGAGCAGGTGTGTTTATATCTCAAACCGGCCATGAGGGTTGGAGACGGTAGTTGTTGTATACATTTCCTCATAAAAACACACACACATTAACCACTTCATCTGTATTCAGACACTAAAGCTAATTACTCTCTCATGGGAATGAAAACAGTGAGCAAAGACCTAGGGTGATTTCTTTAAACCTAACTTTTTTACTTTAACATTTACATAAAGTAGCGACATAAGCAGCAGTTATGGCTCCAGGCCACAGATCTGAAGGTTGACAGTTTAAATATTGGCATTGCCAAGGTGGCACAATTGAGCCTTTAAGCTCAACTGCTTAGCTTCATGAACTGTAAGTCAGTTGGGGAAAAAAGTGTTATTAGTAAAAATTAGTAAACTATCTGTCTACTGTATGGGAAAAATGTAACCTAATCCATATTGGAAGATGGGAGAGAGTAAGGGTTGGGTATGGAGCATAAAATATTTGGTACATAACCTCATTTGACAGCGAGACCAAAAATATTCATGCAGTATTATGAGAATGTCTGCAAAGAAATGCTCTGAAGCAAAGTCCATCCGTCCGTTATCTATACAGCTTATTCTGTGTGGGTTAATGGGGGCTCTAGAGCCCATCCCAGGGAAGTCAAGGCACAAGGTGAGATACCCGCTAATTGGTTCTCCAACTTATTGCTGGAACTCATTGCACATACACACTCAATCATACACCGATTGGTAATTTGGAAGTGCCAATCGGACTACAACAGATGTGTGGTCTGTAGGAGTAAACTTGAGTACCCAGAGTAAGCACAGAAAGCCAAAGTAGAAATGCAAACTTCAGAATAATAGTTTTGTATATGAATTAAAGTTTTTACAGACTACAGCAGGAATGATAATATAAACATTGTTAATACAATACTGAATATAATCCTGAAGAGAATAATTTAAGGGAATAAATGCATTGTACTTCAGCAGAGATAATAAAAAAAATTGGTAGAGATGCCAGTAAAGCAGAATCTTTAGGATACAAGTCTTTTATTACATGTGTAAACAGACATATTGATCCTATGTATATGACTTTTCTATGTCAATGATAAAACTGGCGGGCATGGGCATGGTGACATTAGTGTCACCTTGCACCTACAGGGTCAGGGTTCGATTCCCACCTCTGAGTGTGTGAGCAGGAAGTTTGCATATTCTCCCCAAGCTTGGTTGGTTATCCTCCAGCAGTTCAACGACATGCAGATTTGGTTAATCAGCGTTTCCAAATTGCAGTAATGTGTAAATGAGTGTGAGTATGTGTGTGTGTGCACCCTATGATGGATGGCACGCCGTCCGAGGTGTAAACCACCTAACGCTCTACGGCTCCTGGGGTAGGCTCCAGGACCCCTGCATACAGGATAGTGTCATATAGACAATGAGCGAGTGAGTGAGCGATTAAACTTAATTTGATTAGAAACATATTGATCAAAAACTGACGTGATGGTAAAGCTTTGGTAAAATGTTAAACTCTTTAGTGTTGGATAAATATATAACAAGTATAACAAGTTTAAGAAGTTCAAAAAAGATTACATGGTTTCAGATTTCATCTGTTGATCAGGAAACAAACACGCTCGTTGCTAAATGTGTGTGTGCCTATAAACAACAGCGACACAACTGTCTCTCTTTCAGCTCCAGTTGTTTAAAGTTTGTTTATGTCCTCCACATAAAACCGCCCGCATGCACTCGCTTTGAGGAGAGCGGCGATGAAAGAGTTAACGCTGCGGCGCGCGCTGCCGTTAACCCCGCCCACAAACAGTTCCTCATTTGCATGTTAGCCATTTGGCGGGAAAGCCCTACACGGTCGTGTCTTTGTTGCCGGAGCCCCGCCCATGCGCCCAGCTCGAGTGGCGGGAAACTGCAGCGCGCTAAAACTGCAGAGAGAGTGCGGCAAGCGGAGCGCGCGCGCGGATCAGACCACGCCTATCCTCCGTTTCCCGCGGCGACTGAATAGTGAGGAGGACAACCGTACCTAAGAAACGAGCAAACACACACACACACACACAACACAACACGTGAGGAGAATAACAACACGCACGCATCACAAAATTAATTAGGACATAGTGTAAGAGAGGAAGATTACACAAACGCAGTGAAACACGAGCACGTTAAGAGTAGGTGCAGTAGTAGAGTGAGAGCTGGAAAACCGCCAAGTGGACAAAGCGCCAGGGAACGCCCAGGGTTTTCCGGGTCTGAGCGCGAAACTGCTATTTGCAAGGTCAAGCTAACTCTTACCTGGCCATGGGGGCGGTATTCTTGTATTCTTGCGAAAAAAAAAACACACACGCACCTCATATTGTGTCTTCCTGAGAGAATAATACATTCAGTCAGTCATCATCTATACCGCTTTATCCTGTGCACCGGGTCACAGGGGACCCTGGAGCCTATCCCAGGAGACTTGAGGCGGGGTACACCCTGGATAGGATGCCAATCCACGGCAGGGCGCACACACTCACACGCTCATTCACACACTACTGACAATTTTGGAATGCCAATTAGCCTAATCCGCATGTCTCTGGACTGTAGGAGGGAACCGCATAACTGGAGGAAACTCACCAATCATGAGGAGAACATGGAAACTCCATGCACATAATGTGAACAAATGTCAGACTGTAAACAAACTTGGTACAGGAAAGTGAAACATGGGAGGCTGCAGCGAGCTAACTGCAAGAGCACTTATCTAAAATGTTAGAGATAAACACTGCACTTCCATCTCTCTCTCTCTCTCTCTCTCTCTCTTTCTCATATACACACAAAATAAGTAAGCACACGGTGTTCCCTTATTGCATAATAGTCATGGACACTGCAGACACTACTTTCAAATACCTCAGACAAGCCTGCTGAAAAACTTCTCATACACCAAACTAAAGCCTGCATAATAAATGTAAATACTTTCACAAACCCTTTATATAAGATTCGTTTTTTTATCT
>JAAGKR010000881.1:0-139475 GCA_011419295.1 Clarias macrocephalus | reverse complement strand
AACATGGGAGGCTGCAGCGAGCTAACTGCAAGAGCACTTATCTAAAATGTTAGAGATAAACACTGCACTTCCATCTCTCTCTCTCTCTCTCTCTCTCTCTTTCTCATATACACACAAAATAAGTAAGCACACGGTGTTCCCTTATTGCATAATAGTCATGGACACTGCAGACACTACTTTCAAATACCTCAGACAAGCCTGCTGAAAAACTTCTCATACACCAAACTAAAGCCTGCATAATAAATGTAAATACTTTCACAAACCCTTTATATAAGATTCGTTTTTTTATCTTCAGGTGTGTTTCTGGGATATAGGAGACCCCAAGAACCTTTAAGAAAAGCCATGAGAACAACAAAACTTTGCATATGCAGTGATCTGAGCACAGGGTCAAACAGGAGCCGGGTGTGACAATGGAGTCAGACGTATGGTATGTTCATATCAAATCTAACATAACCTAAAATGCTGTTAAAACATTGCAATATTTTCATTATAACCACCAAATCTTTTATTCAGGAATTAAAGTATGCAATATCCACCTTTAGTGAAGCTTCTCTTTTAAATAGTAAGGGTTGTGCTGCAACATTTCCTTCTTCATTTTGTTTACACACATTACTATACATGAATAGAGTGTGAGGACTGACTCTCTCTCTCTCTCTCTCTCACACACACACACACACACACACACACTCACATTATTTTAGTATACATGTGAGAATATTCCATTAATAATAATATTGTGGCTAATTAATAACAATGGGTGCCATATCATTCATAACCACTAATTCTGATACCAACATCCAAACAAGCATGGATATGCAAAGGAAATAATTCCCCTGTACTGTAATTATACCTCTATGTATATGTTAATGTACATATGTATAATGTATGTGTGTATAATTAATTCCTTCTTTGTGATTAAGGCATTGGACAAAGATTTCGGAAGGTCCCAGGTTTAAACCCCCTCGACCACCATTTAGCATTGTTGGGCCCTTGAGCAAGGGCCTTAACCCTCAACTGCTCAGATGTATAATGAGATTAAAAAAGAAAAAAATTGTAAGTCGTTCCTAATGCTTAATTTAGATCATACAGATGCCCCCAAATAGTAAAAAAAAAAAAAACTTGTACAAAAAGTGTGCATATATTATACAGTATTTGTAAAATAAATTTTGTTACATCAGATGTGTCCACCATAATATGTCCAAAAAAACATTTTAGGCTGGGACATAATTCCAAAAAGAAACATGAAGCCAAGCCTGCGAGAAAGAAGTTTAAAGCTCTTTCGGCGTATATGAGGTAGCACTTCCCTACAGCTGAGCAGCTGCCTACTCCTCCACTTCCTGCCTGTAGAAAGGGATTCAGTGGGTCACTGGGAAAACAGGAAGTCAAACAGGAAGAGCGGCAGAACAGTGAAGAAAACAGAAAACGAAAAAGGGGAGTGTGACCCACACATTTCATAATCACACCGGAAATCTGTAGGGCTGTAACAATCTCTGTGCACACACACGTAAATACACATACATACATGTACTTACACACTGAAAACTTTGTATACAAGGCAAACAAACTGTTTCCCAAATACACATGCAAACAATAGACTTGTACACAATCTAACAGATGGCATACTTGTACTGTATATTATCAATCATAATCAGGAGAACAACAGTTTTTTATTCTCTCCACACATTTGTTAACACACACACACACACCAGGCATAAAGCCATGAGTCTCTCTTAAAGTATTAGATCTGGAGCGTGTTTGTGCCAGCTGTATTAAGAAATCAGCTACATGCTCTCTACACGGCTCTCTTCTGAGATTTTTATCCCTAGATATTTGGACTGTCAAGCATCTTTAAAACAATCCCTTGACTTTCAGCTATACTGGATAACTTGAGCCTATTTTTTAATATGAAATTAGTAACTAAAAAGTATAACCTGCAGGTCATTGGACACCTTAAAGTTTTGAGATGCATTTGAACAAATTAAATAGTGCATGTCAAAGGGGATGCAGACTTTTAACACTGCTCACATAAACCCAGCTGCAGGTATTCAATCCACCACTTAATGGACATAGAATGTTATTTAGTTAAGCAAAAGGTTCTTCTTGCTCTTAAAGACTTTTACTTACTTGCAGAGTCAGTAAATAATAAAGCACCACAAAGTGTTATCACTTACAATATAATAACTACAAACAGATGTTTTTTTAAACCTCTTAAGGCCCGAGCTTAAATTTGCATGCATTTTTTCCCCCCTATATATTTGGGATTAATAGGACCTGATGCATATAAAATATAAGCACTGCCGTTGAACAACAAACTGAGTTTCACACCCCCTTTGTGTTTCTACTACAGTAATTAGTATATTGCTACAGGTCTAAGTTAGACAGAATGAAGTATAAGTTGCAGCGAACCCAAAAAGTAATGTCTCCATATGAGGATGCAGGGTCACAGGAGGACACTCTGCTGTGTATTATATATGTATTATTTTTTATAAATACTCACACAAATTCATATCAAATTAATAGACTCTGACCTTGTCCCACTTGGATAAATATTTAAATAAAAAATTGTGTGAATGTAGAATTGATGTTCTATGCGGAGATGATTTCCTCCCCTTCAGTGCACTGATGACTCTGGGCCAATTCTGATAGCCTACTGACTGCAGATGACCCCAGAGTTAGTTTATAACCATCTTGGGACTCAAATAAAAGGAAAAATATCAAATACAATTTCATATAAGGGAAAACACCTATGGATTAAATGTTGTTATATATTGTGAGTTATACGTCAAATGTCCTTAATAGTTTCTAAAATCATTTCTTGTCATGATAGCCTTATGATGACAAGAACTGAAAAGTAAATGTGCTGGATAAAGTAAACAAATGGGCACTGGTTCTTGTACAACAATGAAAGCTGCTGGAGAGAAGAACAGTGATTTAATTGAAGAAACAGTAAGCAAGCAAAAGTTTCTTAATAGATGAATTAATAAAAATTTAAAAGGTTTTTGAATTATGTTCCAGCTTGTTACCATGAACATCTATTTTTAAAGTTTGCCGTAATGTGAGGTGGAACTGAGGACTCACACTTTCAGGAACAAGGTTAAATTCCAGCCAATTCCAGAGTTTGCATGTTCTCCCCATGCTAGGTGGGTTTTCTTCCACAGTTAAGACATGCCGTTTAAGTTGACTGGCATTCCCAAAATTGGGGGGAAAAAAGTGTGTGTGTGTGTGTGTGTGTGTGTGTGTGTGTGTGTGTGTGTGTGTGTGTGTGTGTTTGTGTGTGTGTGCCCTGCGATGGATCGGCACCCTGTCTAGGGTGTACTCCGCCTTGTTCCCAAGTCTCCTGGGATAGGCTTCAGGCCCCCGCAATCCAGTACACAGGATAAGTGGTATAGAAAGATGAATGAATGAAGATGTAATGTGGACTTTTGTTCAACTGCAAAACACTGAACATATCCAATAGAAACAATATTAAACAGCTCTGACATGCTCTTTCTATATGCTTTAATTTTAATTTATTCTTACATTACATTTTAGTGTCATAATGAACAATATTTCTCATGCTTCTTTTTTGTTTTGTTTGCTTTATTTAATTTTTATGAAAACTTGATTATCCAGCTGGACTGGTTTCTATTAATTTAAGAAGAAGGAGAACTCCATCAAGCCCGTGTAAACCCGTTAAACACCATTTAATTAGTTCAGTTATAACGGTCATGCACTGGTACGAAGTCATCTACTTATATTATTCAAGCTAATAAGGCCATATTTGTACAAAAAGCATGCAGAAGAAGAAAGGCTGAGCCTTATACTTCTGCTTACTGCAGGTGTGATTTTGTTATTGTACTATTATTAAACCGTGTTACATAAAACCACCCACCTTTTCTTATTGTCAACTTCCTACAGAAATAGTACAATGTCCTATTCATTACCAAAAAAAAAAAAATTTACGGAAAGCATTACAGTTTGTTTCCTTATTCTGGTGCCATTCTTTTACTGAACATGTTTGTATATAAGTGTTTGGTAAATGGTTTGAAAAAATGGTTTAATAGACAACCTAATGGTCTGAAAGACAGAAAACGGTAATAGATCCACACAGGGTGTGGTGGTTCCTGGGAAACCAGTTAACTGTTGCTCTGTGGCTGCAATCAAAGCCAGCCTGATAAACGATTAGAGGATAAAACAGTGCACAGTGTGAGATACTGCCACTGAGCTCCAACGACTGCATGTAAACTAAACGGCAATTTGCACACACAAAAATTTCCAGAAATGTTACTTGCCTGACGCAAGCAGCAGACACACTTTTAGCTTAAATACAGGCTTTTAACGCTTACATATTAAAAAGATTTGTTTTAACTCAGTATCATTTCTTCTTCCCTTGTTCCCTTATACCCAGTTTTTTTTTTTTAAACCTGACACAATTTAAAGTTGGATAAAACTACATAAGAACTTTGGTAAGGCATTCTATCACATCACTTTCGTGGTAAGTCATTTATCGTTGGAGTACAACAATTTTCATATTTCTGGCTCTATACACCATAATAATGGATTTGAAAGGAAGCAATCAGGATGTGATCATAAAGTATAGACCTTCAGCTTTATTTGAAGCTTTAATTCATTATTGCATTAACTAATTAGTAATTACAGTCATTGTTACATATTCCTTCCATTTTTACAGGCCTAAAAGTAATTGGACAGCTGACTGCGGATTGATGGGCAGTTGTGGTTTCTTAGTAATTTCTTGACAAATTATGTCTTGCATTGATGCTAAGATTTTGAATTAGAATTTGGAAAGGAAGTAATAAAAAGTGTACAAAAAGGTAAATAAGGTATAAGAGAGAAAGCAAAAATTTTTTTGCAACAATTTGAAGGCCACATAAGACAATTAAAGTGAATAATCACAATCGTATTAGACTTTACTAAAAATAAACCTTCTTCAAAAAAAGATGTTGGTTTTCTTAAGGCTACACAGCTGTTTAGTCCCAATCCCTTGAGTTCTCTTTGTACAGTGCTTAAGGAAATGCTCTTACTTTCACAATTAAACAAAGCTGTGAGTTCGTGAGTTCGACAGTTTTTTTTTTTTTATTCGATTCGACCGTTTAAGCAATCTCTAATCACAATCATACTCCTCGTAGATAATTGTTCACCGCTATCCTTCCAGGTTTCAGGAATACGTTGCACAGTTCTTAACCCAATTTTAGTACTTTCAGCAATCTCCTTAGTTGTTTTCTTTGCTTGATATAGGTCAATAATTTGACCCTTCTGAAACAGCGTCACCCTCTTTCCCACAACCACAGGATTCGTTTTCTGACATAGTTGTTTAAGAAATGAGAGGCTACACCATGCATCAGGTTAAATAACTTTAGTAGTAATTTTCCAATGGAAGGCTCTTACCACCTGCTCAGTTAAATCCAGGTGGTGACTTATTATTTTTTTTATTTGGGCGGGCAGTGTGTGTGTGTACACATGTACACTATACTGAATGTTTTAGTTACTATGTACTGTATCACCTATCATTAAATCATTTTATAGTGCAGCTGAGTGCACAGTGGACAGCAAATTTGTGTTTATGATGTTTCTCCATGTTGGTTTAATGAGGATCGATACTGTATAAACAGTATTTAACTAATGGCCTCAAAATCCTAATTGCTATAGATTCGATTTCGTAATAAATGTCACAGCATATAGAAGGTCGGAGTGTATGATTTAAGCAGAAGATTTCCGTAGACTTTATGCTTCACACACAAGCGGCGACATTCCCATTGCACTCCTAACAGTGTCGGTATGGATTAAAACACTGGCCCACTTTTCTTCTTTTTTTTTTTTTTACTTAACACGGGGGCATGTAAAAAATTCTCGCCTGCAATAATCATATTCTCATTACAGATGTGATGTATAGATATTAAATGAAAGAATGTTTAAATAAAACATTAAAGTGATGGACATACTTGGAAGAACATGAACTTTGATCGTAGGTCTTCTGTAGCAATGGATGAGTTACACGCCGACTGAGCCTATTTCCCAGAATCTGTCACCACAGAAAGATGCTGCAACACAGAACAATAGATACAAAGAGAACAAGCGCAAGGTTTGCAGAAAATCAAAGCGGTGAGCACTCTGCTCCTGCAGTGTTGTCCTTGCTTTTCCAGCAAAGTGTACAGCGAGTCTTTATCAACTGTGAGCTCTTATGAATGTAAGAATGTAATATCGCACACTACCCGCGACCTGACCTTGTTTAAGAACTTTCAAACGAGAGAGAGAAATAAAGACAGAACGGTGTGAGAAGGAAAGCGCATGCAGACAGAGAAAAAGAACCTAGTGCTCCAATAGTGGCTCTAAGTGACGCACCATTTACAAATGTGACACCCGTAAAAATTCTTATTATGAATAGACTGCGGTCTTATCAAATCAGCCACTTGTGGAATGGGGGACGGTTTATTTCTGTTTGAGCTATCAGCTTTTGCTGCGATGTCATTCTACAAGGTCTTGTTTTGAGTAGATTGCCAAAAACATGAATATGTTGTTGATGTGCCATTTAAGTGTAAAAAAAAAAAAAGTAAAATAAAGTTAACCTTTTTCAGTAATCTACATAAATAAAAGAAAGGCTTTGTCTGTACATTGGTCAGAACTCCTTCAATGATATCTTGAAACGAAACCAGACTCAGAACACTTAAAGTCTGTATGTCTGTCTGTCTGTATATCCGTATGTCTGTCCAGTCGATTTTGTCACAGCATCATGCAAAACTGGAACTTTGCCTGAAGTTAAATCGACACCATAAATGAAATCAAAAATCTTTTGTTCTTTTTCATGAATATAGCGCTTTTTCCCTCGAGGTGGGCGTAGCTATACGAGTCACTCAACAGATCCGATCAATGTGATAGTTTACGTACTTTAGCTACACAGGAACTACTGTAATGCATCTACAAAGCTCCCAAATCGTTACGAAACGCAGATTAACGCGCGACACAGCATGGCTCACTCCACAAAAAAAGGCAAGTAGACTATGAAAACTGAAACCTCAAAGATATATAGACAAACCATTGTACGTTTATTCATCTTATCAAAAGGTTAAAACTAGTTCGTCCCTTTTGTTCCAAAACCGTGAAAAAAAGCAGTCATGCGAAGCGCCACTATGAGATACTGTGTGATAAGAAACCCACAAAACACAAGGACATTTGTCTGTGATTTTACATTGTCTTTTAACAGGTAATGTAAAGTCTGTAATGAAAATGCGATACACTGGATTTCCTGAATGGCTATGGCAAACATTCAAAGAAATAAATAAAAGACAGGACAAACTGTATATTATTTAAATATGTGATATGATATGTTACTGAGAATAGGATATACAGTCAAGATAATTATGTTGAGTGACATCAAGCTACAACCACTGGATTTTCATATTGCACGCCTGTCGAAAACAGCAACACTAGCCAGTCATGGGCGTCCCTGAGATAATGGATGCAGAAGAGGGTAGATAGAACTTTTCTTTGAACTTGTTATGCAGCATGAGCAATAGTTCTAAAAGACAATGTTAGCCTTCACCCTCCCTGATTAGAAGGTTATGGCAGCAAAACATACAATAAAATTTTTTTCAATTTTTTCAAATTATTTTCAATTCCATATTTTAAATGAAGTGACAATATGTAACAAAACGTTATAGAATTTATATGTCAATTAAATGACTAAATTAATTCTGTGGTTTTTCCACCACCAGGGCGTTTTTTCCATCACATTAAACGCATGCGTTTGTAAATGCCACATCCAGAATTATTCTGTATAGCATTGACTTTAAAAGAGACAAATGATGACAAAAATGTGTTACAGATCCAAGATAAGATTTGTCCCACAGCACAATTAAATGATTTTTCTAATATAGTAAGGAAGCTGGGGGTCAGAGCGCAGGGTCAGCCAGGATACAGCACTCCTGGAGCAGATAAGGTTAAGGGCCATGTTCAAGGGCTCAACCGGTGCAACTTGGCGGTGCTGGGGCTCGAACCCTGACCTTCCGATCAGTAACCCAGAGCGCAGATTGTCAGAAGTTGGATTCGAACCAATGCCTCAAGGGGCGACTGCAACCTGAACGCAGCACCTTAGACCGCTCAGCCATCTTTACATACATTTCTACATTTGAAAACATGTGCATGTGTGTAGGTGGACAGAGAGAGAGAGAGAGACATAGAGTATGTCAAGAGAGAGAGAAGACATAGAGTATGTCAATATCAAAATAAAACTTCATCCTCATCGACCCCTGACTGACTGATCAAACCCTTTCTATGTGAGCAGAAATTAACTGGCAAGGAGAAGTGAGAACAACATATTTATTATGATGGTGATTAAACTTCAAAGTTCATCCAGGGCCATGGAGAGGAGCAGGCAGGCTGGCAGCCAACTCAGGAAACACATCACCCAGCCGCCCTGCCAAACACACTCTATCTTCCTGCTATACACTCACACACTCTAAAAGGAAAAGAGCTGGGTGTGGAAATAAAAGCCAACACAAATCTATTTCTCAAAGCTGGTGCTGATGAAGTCAAGTGCTTATTCACATCTCGATGCTGAGGAGGAAATGGTGTACGAGAGTCTCTGTCAGCTCTCACTAGACGTTTTATGTGTCTAGATTAGGGTGGGGGGGTGCAAGGAAGAAAACGATGATTAACCTACTGTATGTCTACATATGCCCCTCCTTGTCTAATACCGAGTTATCTAACTAAACTGTAGCATACATCACTAGTGACAGCTGCATCCATCATCTCCCAGCACGAACAGCGCCAGAGCTTGCAAACACGGTCCGCTCTCACTAATCTAAATCACTGACACTGGGAAAGGTCTGCCTCAGCACTGCTCTGCTCTATGCAACACACATAAACCCAAAACAAAACGAAAAGTACAGTCTGTCAGGCCAGACTAAACATGTGTGTGTATGCCTGGAATTTCATCATTTTCTACGTATTGCAGACTAAAGAATGTCTCAAATTCTAGCCTTGGGATTGTGAAGGCAGACAATAACTATGGCAACCTTCACGGCAAAGAGTCCACAGATAAAAATGTGTGCTGAGTCATGCAGATGCAAACATTTCCCTGACTTGTGAAACACATGGATAAGTAAACACACATGTGTCTGTCTTGTACTGTATATGCTCCATCATCTAAACGAACGGTGGAGACTACTCCTCAACATGGCTTTATCGAGATCTTTAGCTTTATGTAAATCTTTTCTCATGGAAAAGTTGCTTAATGGGGACAAAAACATGATGTTTTAGGAAAATAATCAAAAGCGTTAAAGGTGTCCAGGAAACAGGTTAATTCCTGTTATTGTTTCCCTTTAGCTACATTAGCTATAAAAATTGTTCTGTCCTGAGAACTTTTCGCTGACACTGGGAACTCCTCCAAAAAATCCAAACTTGATGGCTATCCGTTATCACCCAAATGCGTCCGGTTCCTCTCAAGGTTTCTTTCTATTGCCATCTCACGGAGTTTCTCCTCGTTATCGCCGCCCTCGGCTTGCTCATCAGGGACAATCTGATAATTATGATTTAGACGCATTTCCTCACACATTTTTATATTGTTTTGATTCAGTAAATCCACTTTTGCAACGATGACCATTGTTAAAAGTGACAGAAATAAAACTCATTAACATTGATTATCAATTATATACCAGTAAACCGGAGCCAGGATAATGAGCACCCAAGGTTCACCCATGCCCTCAGGGACCAAAGGCCAGTCTGTCTGGTCTGATACCACTACAATAGAAAGGCACCAGAACACACAGTGCACCACAGAGCTCTGCAGACGAAGAGCCCCAGGCTGCTTACCAGATCCCAAGCCGACCAATTAATCCATGAAGGCCTCACCCAACAACCTACAACAGATAAAGGATCTGCTGAAAATGTCATGGTGCCAGACAGCATACCGCCAGAGGTCTTGTGAAGTCACGCCCAGAGGGCCCAGAGCTGACCTGAACCTACACAATGTGTAGGAGAACATACACGATACTAGGTACAATACTCCGCATTGTAACATTTTGGCTGATCGGTGTACTGAACGCCTCTACAACTGTCAAAGCTGCTGTTATAGAAAATGAATCAACCAATGAGAATTAAATGAACATCTGCTTAGTTTTCTATTGAAATCAGATCTGTGCAAATGTAAATAAAGCAAGGTCATTTACTTGCTGGAAAAATCTTAAGAAACATTTTGAAAGTCAATCAAGGATAAAAAAAAAGTGATAAACAAAATGATTCATTTAGAATATCTTGGTTACTGATCAGAAGGTCAGGGGTTCAAGCAAGACACCAAACACCAGCAAGATGTCACTCTTGGGCCCTTGAGCAAGGCCCTAAACCCTATTTCCCAGGGAGCCATATCATGTCTGACCCCATCTTCCTAACAAGCTGGAATATACAGGGGGAAAAATTCAACATGGTGTTATGTGTTTGATAAATAAATACTTCTTGTAATATATTTCCCCACTAAGGACTGTCCACTGCGCCAATTCTTACTGTTTACGTTTTAAATTTCAAGGACACTTCCAAAGGCCGTTATCAGACGTATTGTGTCTACTTTTGAAGTTATGAAGAAAGTCTGTGTACAAAGGATGTACTAATGTTTGTCTGGATAGTGCGGTTGAATAATATTTGTCTGTCTCTGGCTGGAGGTTTGTGGTCATTGAATGTTTATTAGCCTTGTTCATGTCTCCAGCTCCAGATGGCCATCTGTTTTGTCTAACGGGATTAGGATTATCTGCAGATTTTACAGGCGCCTCTAAAACCAGGCGTACATCCTTTACAAAGTCCTAACATACTGCAGAACGAGAGAGATGATTAAAGATCTCTGGCTCACAAAAACAAACCGTACCATGGTAGGTAGAATAAAGTTGTTATGGTTGTCGTCGTCGTCCGTCATGCAAATAAAATGGCTAACCTTCCTATTAGCCATTTAACAAGCCGATATGTAATTATCCACATGCTGACTGTTGGCTTGCCATCGAATAAACTGATTTCTCCCATTTTCACTCTGAGCAATTACTGCCTTCTGTCTTAATAGAGTATTGAATTTCTTGTACATTTGTCATTAGTATGTACACAGCAGAAAATCCTGGCGGAAAAAAGTCTCATTCGAGTCAGAGTCTGAAATTAATCAGCATAGATTCACTACAATGTGACAAGGACTGCAGAATCTAAAAACTCCTGTGGATAATCTTTGTTAAAAGTTAGCTTCATGTGTATTTACCTAAACATGGTGCATGTATACATACTGTTACATCATTTATCATTTACACCAAAATAATGCATAAAAAAATGCTCAGATGGGTAGAATATGAAGATTTAGTATTTTTTTAAGAGTATAGATACACTATATACTATACAGACAAATGTATGTGGACACCTGACCATCAGAATCATATATGTACTATGAACATTTTATCCTAGAATTTGTTCCCCTCTTTGCTCTTTAGGTGTTCAGTGGGGTTGAGATCAAAGTTCTTCCACTCCAACCTGGGAGGATGAGGCAGAATTTCCTACCCCAAGTCAACCAGTTCATTGTGAATCTCCATTACATTGATTCCCTTCAAATGCAAAAAACGAATAACAGCACTCACTTTGGCACCATTTTTTATTTTGACCCCCTAGTGGTATCGCGCAGAACTACACTGCAGGGTTTTTTTTAAACAAGAACAAATGTTCATGAACATACTTATTTCTGGAG
Organism: Clarias macrocephalus; assembly: GCA_011419295.1. Lineage (NCBI taxonomy): Eukaryota > Metazoa > Chordata > Actinopteri > Siluriformes > Clariidae > Clarias > Clarias macrocephalus. The sequence continues at coordinate 127,774 of JAAGKR010000881.1, read as the reverse complement.
AAATTATTTGGGCAAATAACTTCTGTTTTTTTTATACCGTAATATGAATTTTATTGACCGCCCCTCATAGACAATTGTGTGCTTCCTATTTTGTGGCAGAAGAACTATAATTGGGTGTGATGGTCAGATGTCCACATACTTTTGGCCATGTAGTGCATCTTTCCTACTAGAAGTAAAAGTCAAGGCGATAGTTCCAACCGTTTCATCTTTGACATCAAAATATTATTCAGACTTTTTTATAATTTAATATTATATTATTAAGACTTTTTTGAGAGCATGGGAACATAACAGAAAAACACTGTGTATAATGCTGGCTTGTAAACTAAATCAGATATTAATTCTAAATCTAAACCGACACTCGTGTCAAGTCAGATAAAAAAAAAAATGTTCATTTTCAGCAAGGCAAGTGGTAGATGTGGCCGAGAATGACCCATTAGAAAACATTTCGGATTGAGGTTACGAGCCAGCATTAACATTAGAACCCCCTTGGCTAAAGATTTTCAGTCGAGGAAAAGAGACACAGCTGTGTGCTTGATACTGATATGATGGTGTGTATGCATGTGCGCGTGTGCGTGGCACTGGTACAAGTGTGTCACTGTTTTGATGAGACTGATCCACCACCCAAATAATATCCGGTACGCACTGGCCCCATGGTGAACCTTTTCCACTTATGTACAGGGTTAACCTACAGTAACCGGGAAGTGTACATCTACAAAATGTACATCAAAATCTATCACCAAATCAAATACACACAGGCAGAGAGAGAGAGAGAGACTGATATTACACTGTAATAAGACCATCCAATACTGAATGAACGATTGCGACTGTCCGTATCACGTGTCATAAACATCTGAGTTTACATGTGCCTGTGGGTGCATGACTCTCACACACCCCTCTCTCTCTCTCTCTCTCTCTCTTCCAAGAAGTGTTCCTGAAATAACCGCAACAACCTGCTCCACTTTCGAGCTCTGCACAACACTTGATTCCTGGGCTGCGCTTGGCACTTTCGAACAACATTCTGACCAACCGCCTGTTTTTTATCGGGAAAAAAAAGACTATAGCAGATCGAATCTGCGCAGCATGAGCTAAATACACAAAGTGTCCGGACATCAAACAAAGTGAAGTCAATAAGTGACCCACACAGAGACTTGTCTCAAAGAACGTAAGCCATCAACAGAAGTTCCGATGAAAAGCTCACCGGTAACCTTTGGCACAGACGCATGCAAAGATAAAATAGGACGCTGCTTTTCCTCAGCCGGGCCTAAGGACCTTTTCCTTCTGACCGTTTCTCAGCCTCTAAATGAGTGTGTGTTATCATTTCAGAGGAAGCGTACTGTAGCTGATCCCTGGCACTGAACACGAACACGTCTGAAGTGAAGGGCACTAAGCATACAGGACCCTGATAGCAGCTCACACCCTCTAACTTGAGCCAAGATTAAATACACACATGCACGCAAACACAATATAGGCTAAGAAGTAGGATTAAAATAGGAAGGCACTTTAATTATAAAATGCACCATATCGGCAATTTTGCTTATACAGTTTAGTCAAGTGAAGAAAAAAAATGTCTAAAGTCTAAATGACCTTTGTGAAGCGAGGCAAAGGGACAAAAAAAAGAAAGTGTACAGAACTTGAATTATTCTGCATGGCCCTGTTGTTTTTTCCATGAATGAAAACGGAAAATAGAAATTGCTTGCCATTCAAGAACAAGGTCTATTAGAAGTTCCACAACGTCTAGGAGAGGTTTATGATTACTGTATTAATCCAACATCATGACTGAAAAGGTTGCAAAAAAAAAAAAAAGCAGCAGGTTTCAGGGCCGCTCGTAGTCCATGCGGGTCTTACACGCTCCTGAGACATAAGGCACGAGTTGGAATATGAAATTCCTTACAAGTTACGACTTTTCAGAAATCTGTATTTCGTCCCGAGTTGTCCTGTGTGTTCCTGGTTCGAGTACGCCTGATTCATCAGAGCCCGGTGCGTGAGAAGTGGAACCTGCGCGTCTCTGACACTTTGCTGTGGAAGGGAGATCAGACCCGACACCCTGCTGATGATCAGGGGTCTCCTCAGCTCTGCGCTTCTTCCGGACGTGATGCAGGTGGCTTTTAGACTTGAGATGAGCTGGAAAACAAGATAAATGACATTCAGGGCAACAGAGGATCGCTTTTTTTGTGGTTAACCTTGGAGGGCATTAAAAATAAACAGACTTCTAGAGCTCTGATGGTGGAGGATGAGAACTGACTGAGGATGCTACAACTTACAACTTAATCTGATCTTTATCGATATAGTCCCTAGGAGGTTATTTAAAAATAATTAATTAATTAATTTTAAAAAAGGCTCACCTGTCCACTCCAGGTCACCGATGATTACTTTATCGCACACTTCACACATGTGGTGGCTCCGCTTGTTCCGTAGTCCCTCCCCCTCAATTCTGATTGGCTCAACTGATGGCTGCTCTCCCTGGAGAACAGAAAAGCAGTTCGAATGCGTTGCGAGTATGGGCTTAAATTAAGAACATTATATAAGAAATGACTTTGATACACAAAAGATGTGTATCATAACTGAATTATTGATTACTGCTGATCCAAATCAGATAGTGCTGCGTTTAAGTAAAGAAATTAAATAATAATTATAATAATAGCACCATTAACTCCGCCACGTCTGAGCACTGCCTCGGGTCGTTTAGGGTGAACGTCTCGTACTGTTTGACGGCTGGATAAAAGGAAAGGGTGACCGAAATAGAAAATTCACCTTGCACAAGCTGTCCAAAACGTCTAGGGCAGGAGTGAGGACTGTTTGTTCCCAAAGGGACACATTTGTCACATCTAGGCCATAGACAGGTGGAACACTGGTACCTGGCCCTGATGGAGATTAAAAGAAACAAGAACAACAGATCACCTTTTTAAACAAAACCTCAAAAAACAAGCAAAGGAAAATCTTCCTAACATGTTTTTTCTAACAAACATGACATTTACATTGGATAAGTTGAGCCAAAAACCACAACGGAACTATTTTACACAGTGTATATACAGGATACAATATGTTTGTGGAACAGCAAACTTGAACTGGGACCAAACAAATCGTTAAAAACATTCAGCTGAACGTTGCTCGGGCGTGGCCTAATACTCTAATGAGCAGCTTTAAATGATCCAAAACTTTAATCCAAACTCGCAGCTTGCTGAGGGACTCATGCAAAACAGGGAGGAAAAGAACGAAGGGCAAGAAAGACATCCCTGACCAGTGTATTTTTTGATCCAACTGAACTATATGGTAAAAAAAAAAATACATATAAATCTTTATTATATATCTTTATTATTCTTTGGTATTTGATCAGAATTGGACAACTGAGACGACGATGCCATCTAGTTTAGTTCAATTATTCCTACCGAGTACGAGTTGTGTTCCCACAAAACCAAAACGTGCCTCATTAGCACGCCATCATGCATGCAGATTCTCTGGGCTGGTACATGAGGCTGAATACAATTAAAACATCCAGCAGTTTAGAGAAGCAGACAGTGACACATGTGATGAGACATGTACTGTATATGTTTGACACATGATTTCTTATTACACTGTTCCACTCTTTATAAACCTCAGCAAAGTCTATGACTATGTCTCAATTCAGGGGAGCCTCCTTCAAAGGATGTGGTCTACACGGTCTTCTTGGCATAGACAGCGAAGGTCAGACCGAAATGAGTTGATCTGATAGTGTATCAAAATCCCCTTGGATTTGTATTAAGGTTTGTTTATTTTTCATATTTACATTTCATTTTTACAATACATTTCTTTTTTATATCCTCTGACCCCGCATCCGCCATCATCTCTTCTGGTCTCTTCCCTGGCTCACAAAAGAACCTTGGGCTTTTGTTGTCGGGGGAAATAAGGCCGCGTTTCTCTGCAGCATTTGAAGGAGCCTTAGTTGCGATGCGATGACGTAATTGATCTTCGAAAGATGCGGCCTCAGAATTGAGACACATCCTATATCAAGATCTTACTTTGATAAAGTTGTAGCTGATAAATGTGCTGTCTTTTTTTTTTTTTTTTTAATAATAATATAATATAACAATTTCAATCACATTTATTTATTCTTCATTTAATTCTAATCAGGATGTTCATGTAACACAACAACATAACATCAGCTTAATGTTTTTTTTTTTTAAAGGTTTTTTGCCAAGCTGGGCATTTTGCGCCCAAGCCCGTTGACTGAGCACCAGAATCGAGACGTGCAGACGAGGGAGGAAAAGTATCAGCATTAAAGCAGAGCTACAGTATGTGTATCACTATACAGACTGGACCAACAAGAAACATCAACCTGCTGAGTTGCAACAGCTCCATAATCTCCCTCAGCGTTCTGGCACAGTCAGCAGGCAGACTGGCAGGATCCGGCTCTGCCTGAGCCTCCACTCTCACTAATGATTCACTCGCGTAGCAGACACAGAGGGAGAGAGAGGGAGGAGAATGAGCCAGAGGTAGGACTTTATCTACATATAGACAGGCAACGCCAGCTGGAAAAATACAGGGATTCATAAGAAGAAAGAAAAACCTTGTAATACCTGTTTGTTGAGACTGTGTACACTTATCAGACTGGACGTGAAATACTTTGAATATTACAGTACACTTGCTCTTAGGTTGAAATCAAATGGTGCTTTAAAGAAAAAGAATGTAGTTTATGTTCTGAACCAGGACACGGCTCTTGGCACGGGCTGGCTCGGGTTTTTATATGACGAATCAGATTGCTACGAGCTGCCTTCATGCCTGAATGAAGCTCATTCCTCGTGTTAATCATATTAGCTACAATGCCTCAATTATCTTAATCAGTTACAGGTTAATCTATTTCTAGAGCAGGAAAGCAAATGAGGCATTACAGAGCGGACCGAATGTTCTGATACCTCAACGTTTAAGCTAATTAGCAGCGTGCTGCATCGTCCAAGTGCCCAGTTTCAACAAGTGGGTGGCCAACTGGTAAGGGGAAAAAAAATCCGGCTGATAAAATCAAAACAGCTTGAACGAGTTCAAATGGCTTTTTCATCAAAGCAAGCTTAATCCACACTGGTCAGTTTTATGACAACTAATTCCTGTATTTAAAAAAAAAAAAAAAAAAAAACCTTAATTACTTCCTGTTAACTGATAAAGGCAAAAACGAGTCTTGCCTTCTGTTCAACCCCATGTTATTGTGTAAAGGCCAGACGTATTCAAAACAAGCCTTGAAGTATGTTTGTGTATTCAAATATCTTCAACGTCTTTGTCCGGGTTTTATACGGCGGGAAGTCCCCTAATGAACGTCGGATCAAAATGACACCCTTAAGCGACGATTTCAAGGCCGGTGAAACAAAAATCCAGCAGTGCCAAAAAAATTGCTCAAGTTTTTTTTCTTTCTTTCTTTTCCCCTCCCAAAGAAAAAGTATCCGTCATCAACCAACAGTGCATCTGAGTTCTTGATTGATCCCAAGGCCGGGCGGATTAAACTGGGGCTTTCCACACTTTCTTTAAAGAGCAGAGCGAATAAACAGACATGTTGTAACTTCTTTTAATATAAACTGCAATAAATATGACCATCATTTATATGCAAATGTTTTTGCAAATCAAGAAATAATGGCAACTGATAATATACAGTACTTGGCACTGTCGAGGACAGCGTGTCTGTGCATGCAAGCCAAAGGACTGCCTTTGATTGTCCCTTTCTGTTTACAGCAGGTGTGTGTATAGAAGACTTATCAGCGTTACATGGTCACTTTTCATTGATAAAAAGGGGTAGAACGTGCTGACAGATTGTGCATAGCAACAGAAAGGTACTTTCAACTACAAAGTATCTATGTAGGTGTACCTGATAAAAACAATAAATGCACTGGCAAATCAAGTTTCAGCATATTATGCCTTATAATAATGAGGATATTTCTTAATTTGACTAAAGTCGAAATTAGCCGGGGTTACGTTCCTAGAGCACCAGTCACACAATGCCTGTAATCGCCTATTTTTTTTTTATAGTTTAAACTCTAAATATGCCCCCAAAACACTTTTATTTCCTTCCTCCAAACTCAGCTCAATACATTACCCTTTAAAAAAAAAAGTACTGTAAAGTTAAACCCGTATACTGTACAGTACTGTACTGCTGTCTCCCGCAGTGCTAGAATGTAAAATACCAATGTTGCTGAATTTATGTTAATATTTATGTTACAAAATTTTTTGTTAGAACAATTATAAGTTTGCAACAGGAAAAGGAAAATTTGCAACAGGTCTAAAAAGGTCTCAGAAGTCATCCAAAGTGCACATATTAATGCTCCAACTGAACCACCCCTAACAGAATAATACCCCTAAATAAATACCTAAACTACTACTATTCAAGTAATGTATTTTTTCTAATCTCTAATGTCTGCTTCAGTCCACTCCCGAACATGCCATTTCAGTGTCTATGTAGTTGAGCTACTGCTGAGAGCAGCCGGTCAGAGCCGAGCGAGGAGAGCTTATATGATGTCACATTGGGGGAAATCGCACTGACTTATGTAAACCCTGGCCAATACAAAAATAGCAAAAAGAACAAAAACCAATTCTGCATTTTTTTGTTTGTACAATCATAGTGTAGACTCATCCGACTGACTATCTTAACATGACTAAAAGGTTAATTTCTGTTTTTAACACGAACACTAGTGCACATCAGTTGTTTTTTTCCCCATTGCCCAAATTGATTATCGTTCATTCCAGCCCTTGTGTTTCATGGTATCTAACAGCTCTCTCTCTCTCCCCCTCTCTCTCTTGCTCACACAGAGCACGTGTAGAGCACGCCTTGCCACCCCGTTGCCCCATGTTGCCGCCCGCCTGCCGCTGCTCTTAATCAAAGATTGGGTTTCTCTTTTCAGCCTCACGCTTTTTGTTCCCTTTTATCCTCTTCAGACAAGAGGCAGCAGGTGGGACTGCTGCACCGAAGCACCTGGCCTACCTGTGCCATGTGTGAAGTGGCGGAAACATATCTCTATTTTCGATCCACTTCTTTTAACTTCTCCCCTCTTTCGTTGTGAGAGCCGGAAAGGTTAAGATAGAAGGGCAGCAGAGCTGGCCCGAGGGACAGCAGATGTTGGACGGAGCAGGCCCTTTCAACTTCAAATCTCAGTGAAATCTGAGTAAAATAATCCAGCTGAACGTGAATGGGAAAGACGGGAGATAAATGAGACTTTTTGATCACAAAGCTCTCGGGTGTCAACCACAAGAGTTGGTAGAAGAAGGCAGGACAGGAGCTCAGGGAACAAAGACTGGCACAGCTTATAGTCTGAGCATGGCAGGGGCAGACTGTGGCATCACACCACCTGCTGTATCCATGCGTACAAGAGGACATTCACATACATGCACAAAAACACACGATTTGACAGATGACAGACAAATTTTTCTCTGTCCAATATGGTTTCATAATGCCGAGCTTCTAAAAGCAGTGTGAAGGAGGCGTGTGGTGCGGAAGGAAACACACCTGCCACCATATCGCACCTGTTCTGTAGACTGTCCTACTCAAATTTCCACCAAGGCTGACAAAAAGGTGTGGGGTTGTTACTTAACACTTACTCCAACACACCTGACACACTCAACAACACCTAACCCATCACCACACACACCTAGCACAGATCAAAACCACACACAAAGATGCTCTTAGCTAAACAAGAGTTTGTGTGATTGTCTAAATTTTCATTTAACCACAGGAATGTATGAACCACATAGTTAGTCCTCCTGACCGCTCCTGAATTGCACGGTATTACACACAGACATTATAAGGAAGCTCTACCACTTTGAGCAAGGCCACATTCACAAATATCAGGGTAGAGAAGGAATGTACCAATGCATAGAATAACTGACTCCTGAGGAGTTTTCTGTGTGCCCACTAGAATGGCAAGAACATACAGTAGTGTATGAACACTATTGAAATTTATATAATTTACACACACCGAACAGATACCATATCATTACAACAAGTATTGTGTAGGTTCAACCAGTATTATTTAACCTTCAACCAGTATTGTGTAGGGGGTGAACTGTGTTCTCTGGTATCAGGACATTGATAGCGGATCCTGTGGGTAATTCGGGTTGGGGTGGGGCTTCCTCGGACTGGACTAGTTCGTCCGGTGCATCCCATGGGTGCTCGACTGGATCAGGATCTGGTCAGCAGCCTTGAACTCAGCACGGGGTCGGTGGTGCACTGACTGCTCTGGTGCCTTTGTATCATGTCCAGGATTTACTTTTTCCAGTAAGTTTTGCGGCATTGGCTTTTCTGTGGGATTGGCCCGGACAGGCTAGCATTTGCTCCCGCTAGCCATAAATCTGAGTCTTGGGACAATCCTGTCACCAGTTTACTGTAATCAATGTGATTTTAATTGCCTAACTTAAGTACATTAAACCGTGTTTCCTAAATATTTTGGCTAAAGATTAGTTGATAAAATTAGTTAAACAAATTTTAAAAGTATGATAAAAATCCTATTAACTATAAAAACTGTAAAACTTTCTGGTTGGAGATCTCATCACATGGATGCCCAGTGTGGTCTCTTTGGGATGTGTCTGGTGTCTGGGGACGATTTCACTCTACCATGAAGACGGTTCTGGTCTCGGCTGATGATGACAGCTGTTTCTCTGAGGCTGCAGTCGCTCAATAGTTCAGAACTGGAATTTCCTACAAGTCTACCCGAGCCTCCAATAAGTAACTGGACTCCATATTAACATCAATTAAAAACTGTTATACTGAACAGCCTGCCACCAAACACACAGTATGAATGATCAACTCCTGCTTTCTGTTCACCCAAATGAGGATGTTGAGTCCAGTTCCTTAAGGTTTCTTCCTATTGCCATCTCAGGGAGTTTTTCCTCGCCACTGTCGCCCTCGGCTTGCTCATCAGGGACTATCTGACCATTTTTGATTCTTACACCTTCGCATTTCATACAAACTCCGATAATTATTTTGATTGCGTAAAGCTGCTTTGCGACAATGACAGTTGTTAAAAGCGCTTTGCCTGGCCAAATAAAATTGAATTGAATTAAAAACTATATAAACTATAAAAGCAAGGGATGAACTTAAAATGATGCATTGAACTCCAGGCAGTGACATCTGATACACTGCCTGGACCAGAAAAAAGCTTTACTGCTTTTAGCCCATCCCACAATAAGGAGGCCAGTTCACGTGAAATGATTCCTTATGCTCCTAGAACCACTCTTTCACAGTTTGCGTCCTGGAATTGCCCATGCCATCAGGGAAGAAAAGCTCCATAGATGTGATATAGTACATTTGGGTCGTCAGCTGACTTAATTTTATTGTGACATAACGTTGCTGAGTTTAGACCTCACCAACTGAAGAAACCCCAGAAGCAGAGTCTTGTATAACATGAGCACTACACATGATGGGTGCATTACTTTACGTGCATTCCCTTCTTACCCTGTAACATCAATCACTCAATTTTAATTGGAATAGGATCAATTTGGACGCATCTGACCACATGACATTTTATCATTGCTCGAAAAATCAAATCAAAATTGCTTTTTAAATGCAACATTCAGTCAGTTGTTTGATGTTCTCAATGTTTCAATGACTTGAAATGATACATTTTCAGTGCTGCCACCTATATATGACCCAGTCTTACCCCTAGACAGAGGAATATCAGGCACTCTACTAATACCTACTGGATTAGAGGAGGATCGGCTGAGGCCCCCACAAAGTCACCAAGCTGAAGGGGCTTAACCATGACCGAAAGCAGGTCAGGAGTCCCAAGACAGCAACGTAAGGAAAGCCAGTATTGACCGTTGCAGTGTAACAGTACGCATGTTTGCAAGGGTGAGTCAGCTGACTAAGGGAAGAGTAGGGTAGTGGGTCAGCACGGAGAGGAGGCAAAAGAGCTTACAGGCTTAAAGACAACCAAGTGAACAACAACTGAAGACACAGGAATATTACTGATACAATCCTGTGTGATTACAGCAAATAAGGATTTGGTGAGCCAAATATTACTGTGGGCTGATTTACACACCTCCAGATGGCTACGGTGGCGAGGTCACATGCGTAACGTGTTCAAAAAAAGCATCAAATCAACCAAACAAATGCTTGCAAACAACTAAATTTATGTTATCGCATTGTTTCAAGTACCTTACAACTGAGGAGAGCAGTTGAGGGATTTATAGTCTTCCTTCAGGCATAGGAACTGGCAACAATTTGATAGGTCTTAGAGGTATTACTTTAATATTAGTAGATTAAAAATCCAACACCACCACATAAATCTGAGGTCAGGAGTCTAAGAGCATAGGTAGCTGACGGGGGATCATAATCCAAAAGGATTCACTAGTTTGTGAATGACAGATCTGGTAAAATGCAATAAATTGACCTCCAGCTCCATAAAAAAAAGACATGTACTTCTCTGACATTGCCTACCCTTTGCTCATTGAGCCACTGCAAGCTCAGCCCCAAGATCCTGTGAAGAAACCCTTATGGTGGTCCAAGAGAAGCAGGGTGTAGGCCCATATGGCAGGAGACACACATGTAATCAAGTTTAGCCACAGTTTCCACTTCATGGCTTTAAGCCTAACAGGATTGGTAGCACGTTGGTCTCCGTGGCCACAGCTTGCATGCAGCACTGGTGAAACAATAATGACTGTGGGAGGGTCGAAATAAACGAATGGCACAGGAAATCCGAGACACGCTCCAGCCATTGTGGTGGAACAGTAAGACGCGGTGACGGTGTGGGAGGGGGGTTGACATGCAGTCAAAGAACGGGAAGGGAATAGGATCAAAGTCTGCCCCACAGGATGGTGGGCTATTACAGGAAGAAATGCGAAGAGAGTGGTATGGATGGGTGGATGGAGAGATTGTAAACAGACAGGAAAATCGAGTGTCAAGCATATGAAGTTACAAAGGACCAAACCTCCTTAAAGATCGTCACACCACTCGTCCCCTCCTCCTTCTTTTCGAATCTGCACATGTGGAGTCTATAAATGGAGTGATAAATCAGTGCTACACCTGACTGCTGGAGCAGTCGCTTTATCCAAAAACACATACGTTTTAATACAGTCTGGGGTAAAATGGAATAGGAATTAATTACCGGTGTTAATAAGAGGTGTGTTAAAAAATAATAATAATTTTAAAAAATCGTAAAAAGACAGAAGTGCTTAATAGCTGCCTGATCAGGGTTATGTTTATGTAGAAGATTTTTTAATTATAATAAACTAAAATCACTAGAAAATATAGAAGCTTTCTATAAAAAGCTTTTCAATATTTTTTTTCTTTCTTAAAAAAAAAAAAAAAAAAAAAAAGTTTTCTTGTTTCCAAGGCCACTGCGGTGAAGCATATATTTAATTATAACAACAATAATAATATTTATTATTATTATTGTTGTTATAATTAAATATATGCTTCATTTAGACCACTAGCAATAAATCATGATGCAAAATATTCTGTGCACTGTGAAATCAATGCTGTAATCATTCGAACAATGTACTGTACAATGGTGTCCAAAAGTATTCAGACAAAAGTGAAATTCTGTTTTCAAGGAAATTCTTAATTTTTTTTTTCAATAATGACAAATCAAGGTAATAATTTTCTGCAATGAAATTGCTATACAGCAATCAATATTTAGTACGAAGTCCTATATTCTTCAAAATTCTTGCTGCATCCGGCTGGGTCGTAGAGTCAAAAAGATGTATGCGGTACTCCGGTGTCACTCGCTCAATCGCTTCCTGAAAATTATACACTTCTTCACCGTTGTCCGACAGCTTTCTCTTGGGTTGACGTCTGGAGAAGTCCCAGGCTACGGCTGCAGAAGTATACCATCGTCACATAAACTATTTTTCACTAGCACAACCCTTCAGCCAGAAAACTAATTAGTGAAATTGCATGTTTTGTGCACTATAATACATGGCATATGCTGTCTGAACACTTTCGGCCACCACTATAACTCAGAGGAGCAAAATCACCCAGGATGCCCTTTGCAGTTGGTAGAAACAAACTGCCATTGGAGCAGGGTGCCAAATCTTAACCGAGCTAGTCTAGAAGATATACGGCACCCATCATTCATTTTTTATGTCGCAGGAAATGGGGAGGAGAGTGCAGGGGCAGAGCGACCACAATAACCGAAAGGTACAATACCGCTGAGGTTCCTTTCTGAAGAAATACATAGAAAGAGTTCCAAACATCTGAACATGAAGTATACAGTTCCTGTTTTACATTTCCACTTAATTGACCATTAGGTAACGTAGTAGAAGTGAAGCAAACTGTGTGAGAATCAGGTCATTTCAACACACATCGCTAGAAGTGAACATGAAGGGCACTGATGCTCTTCAACAAGTCTAACAAATTAAACAAATCTGTTAACAACTTAACATTTAAGTTTGATCCACCGTGTAGTACACAAATGGCGTGCAGAGAGGTGCAGACAGAATTTTTAGTGTTTGGAAGGAATGAACCTGTTCTGCCTCTCTGTCTGGTTGAGTGAGAAGCATGGAGGAGCGTGTACGCTTTACATCCACACATGCTTCTATTATTACTTTGTGTTTATAGCTTAACGTAAACCAGCATATATTATACGTAATCATAATCATCAGGCCTGGAGGCACGAGGCGGGGTACACCCTGAATAGGATCCCAATCCATCGCAGGTCACTCATTCACACACTATGGGCAATTTGGGAACAAGCAGGAAAGCCACCAAGCATGGGGAGAACATGCAAACTCCATACCCATGGACACGAAGCAAGAATCGACCTTTCCACCCTGGAGGTGTGAGGCCACAATGCATCATTTTAAAGCCCCATCTGTGCATCATTTAAAGATGCTACTGTATGTCAGTTTGCTGTATTTTCATGCATGCATTTACATTTTACATTCGCAGCATTCTGCAAACACCCTTATCCAGAGCATCTTACATAAGTGCTTTCAAATCTCAATCAATAAATATACCCTTCTACTGGTTCACTGGGATACTGAGTAAGCGTACCATCAGTCAAACACTGTTGGAACTTTTTTGCTTTGGTGGCAAAACAAACAAACAAAAAAAAGTTTGTTAACACAGATATCTACGAAACGCTTAAAGATTCTCCAGAACAGAGAAGAGCACGCCTATCTGAAAATGACAGCGAATGCGCTTCAGACTTGTCCATCCCAGGTTGTCCAGGTTGGCTTTGTAAATTTTACGTTAAGTGGCCAGTGTGCTCATTCAGACACGACGCCAACCCAATTGGTGGATGCGAATAAACAGCATGAACCATCCAGGTGTCCCATAACTCTGTCTTCAGTCCAACTGACTGGATTGGGTTTGTGTGCTTAACAGAGCAGTGTGTGTGTGTGTGTGAATCCAGTCTCATTTATGGTTCACATGATCGCCTTAGCCATCGGACCATACTGAGACAGACACTCTCGCTCATCGCACCAGTCTTTACAGAGGACCCGAGAATACACACCGAGCCTATTCAGTCATCAGAAAGCTGCATGTTCTGTGCATCGATGCATTCAACGGAGCGGCCCGTGAAACGGAAGGAGGGAGAACAGACGTGCCTTATTCTGTGAAAGCGAAGCATTAAGCAGGAAGCATGACATGGAGCTACTGCTTCCCTGGTTGCCATGATGTTTGCAGTGTCCTCCAGTAGCGCAGAAACTACTGAGTATGTAGAGCGTGCACCAGACAAACATCTCACTCGCTTAGACACACACTAAATAAAGACAACAGCAGAATGAGACACGGGTAAGACGATGTCCACACTGATTTCGATAACAATGAAACCTTGACTTTGGTAAAAAGATTACTTTTCCTCTTACTTTTGAGAAAGCGATTGCGAACCCATTTGTTTTGCTTCCGAGCGTAGCGCCGAGTCGCCTGCTTCAGGGCTTCGATACCTGCGAGAGAGGGGAAAGAGAACATCAAACCCGTGACTCACACATCAATACATCAATTCATCTGCTCTTCCAGCACTGAATCCTGGATCCAGTTTATCATTCACCTCCTTGAGTGGGAGTGAGGACACAATGTGAGCACATTAATATGGCTTCTATAGGAACATTCCGCATGTCGGATTGAAATGGTGGTTAATACAAAAAAAAAAATACAAACATGACATGATTCCGAGCGACACAAACAGCTGTTATTTTGCACGACACACAGCCTGAATCTACACAACCTAATATTTTCACCGTTTTCTTATACTACTCGATTTTCTTGTTTTGTGACAAAAAATAAATACAAATCGAGTCAGTCAAGAGTTTAAGAGTTCTTGAAATTCATTTCCTGAGGAAGCAGGATTTATGGCTCAGGCACACTTTAGCAAGGACACAAAAAAAATGCAGGTACTCATATATCGCGCGCACCTCTACTGCACTCAGCAGCCGATCGCAAGCGATCAGGATCAAGTGTATTGACTAGAACATGTATATGCATGGAAACAGAGTAGATCATTCTTGGTTAGATGTATAACGGTCAGACAATTTACAAAAATTCCAAAGCAATTAAAAATGGCAAAATGGCAAAGCAATTTTCAGTACGACTGTGTGATAACATAACATTCCCTTCGGCTACATTTAGTCCTGCGTCGAAGACAGGCCACAGATTAAAAAAAAAACTGTTTTTGCTTTTCAATTAAAAACCATTCATTTATTGCTTTTTTTTTTTTTTTAGCAAGACAATAGAATTAAAGAAAATGAAATGATATCTTACATTAATACCGCATTAGAAACCTGCTTGTACCGAGATTGAATTTCATGAGATGTGCTTGTTGAATATCTATATACAGCGGTACCTCGGCATACAAATTTAATCCGCAACTGCGCACTGCGAAACGCATTGTCCCATAGGAAACAATATAAATGCAGATAATCCGTTCCAGCCACCTAATAATATTAACGTTTTCCAACACTGTAATCAAATAACAATCAAAACATTTAGAAATGACATGTAAATAAAGTAAAATATGAAATAAATAGACATTACACCTCACTCAACCTCAGTAGGATTCCTCTCGGTACTGGAAAACCTGAAAGCGACTCTCTTTGCTTCTTGCTAACATCCTTGCTAATATTCTTGGGACTCATGTCACTAAACATAAACAATAAACACAAAAAATGTAAACTCGCTTCGCTTGGCTTTTTGACGCAAACAAGTTTAGAACGGCTCCCAGACGTACGGGAACTTAGCCAGTGTTCGGTTCGTCTACCAAAAATGCTACGTATTCCAAGGCTTTTTTTTTTGGCTAAATTTCTTTTCTTAGGGCAAACGTCTTGAGCCACATCTCATTTCTAGATATTAAATTAAATGGTGTAGTTTCAATTAAAGAAATGGGAACAAATGTTTTACTGTGATAGACTACAAAGTGCCTAAAGCTACAGTCTCAAAACTGGTTGTTTATACAACACCCTCAGTATTTCCCCTCTCGTTTGTTCCAAGCATTCAGCATCACCAGTATACTAATCACCGGCCTGATCATCTGCGCCTGTTTCTCACTGCCTCATGCCCTTCTTGCTTGAATAATCCATAGGTCACTGTGTGGCAAAAAATACCAAAAAAAAATGAGAGCAAAAGAATTCTTCAGAAAGCTATTTGAAAGTAAAATATGAAGAAATCAGGGATGGCTCAAGAATTCTCGCACAGTAGTACATCAAACTGTCTTTGGTGTTTAGAGAGTATCTTTAATACATAGTTCGAGGGCTGAAACCTGAGTGTGCTGTGCTCATTAAAAAGGAGAACAAATTTATAAGAAATAAAAGAAGTATTCACAAACATGATGCAATAAAGCAAGCGTGTAAATGTCAGTTTCTCTACTCCAACATGGTTAACCATTAACTGAGGCTGTTTAACCGAATAAGATGATTGTTACCAGTAAAGTCCTAGCTACTGTATATACAATAATTCTGCCATTCCCGCTGAAAAGAGGCCCTCCTGTTTGATTGATATGGAAAATCCAGCGAGATCTGGTGCCCTCTGTTACTCTTGTTAGTATTACTAATCATGTCACACCTCATAATCTCCAGAAAGGTTCCTGAATACAACTGTGTAATAGAAAACAGACACTAGGCTGGAGATTCACACATTCAGATAAGTAACCGCATCACGCTATAGGTGGAAAAGCAGTAGAAATTAAGTACAATAAAATGGACGCAAACAATAAATCAATAATTTGATGAATGAATCTAGACTTCAGGTGTATTAATGTGCCGTACCTTTACTTTTCAGCTTTTCGCATTCCTCCTGGCTGATGTCTTCTCCAGCAGTGAGGTACTCATGGAACTCCTTGAACCCGATAGACTGGAAGATGCCATGCTGGTAGTCCTGGCTAAAATACAAAGAAGAACAAAACTTGCTTTTCTCTGAATGTTAACATTAATCGCAACTTGTTAATCCAACAGTTGTTATGAGAATTAAAAATAAATAAATAAATAAATAAATAATAAACCAATGAAAATGTTTTGTGTTGCAGACTGTATCATGCTACCTGTAATATCATAGCTTTAGGAACTAATAAATGAATGTTTGCTTTTAGAAAAATGGACAGTTATCCTGTGAAGCTTGTGGCAAATTAGTTCACTGTTAAGTAAAGCAAGCAGCAGTCCACTATGGCCCAGGCACAGAAATTCTGGTTCACGACCGTGCCTGAAGTTCCTGAAAAGGTTTCTGAAGATGTTCCTGAGGATGAAATGCATCTATAGACATCAGACTACAGGATGGAGTGAATATCTGGTGAGATTGAATGACCGTGTATCTATGAGCACAAGAGAAAAAGATGGGGAGACAGGAGGCTAGAGCAAAGTTTGACCTTCCTGCTTTGTGACGGCACCGTCTGAAAGGCGAGACGATCAGCGGAAGGGAGGCAGACAAAGGCGGAACGGAGAGACAACTGCAGGAGAAAGTGGGAGACAGAAGACTAGTGAAAGCGGAGAGGGAGAAAAGTGCATGGGTGGCCAGTTTGCGTTGCCCGAGGATGGCCTGAGTGGAGACAGCAAAAGATTAGTTGGGGGTGAGGGGGTGGGGGAGTGGATGGGCTTGGGAAATGCTAGGTTGGGGGTGGGGCTTTGACTAGCGCAACGAAACAGCCAGCCACCAGGGTATCAATTCTCTGCATCCCCACCCATCCCAAGCGCGCACACACACACACACACAAACTCTGCAGTGCAGCCAGACAGCCAATATCACTGCACAACCTGCGAGCACCAGTCCAGACTATGATATCAATAATTCACTGTCTGATAGAGATCTTATTATATTAAATTCACTGCTAGGTATGAGCTATATAAGGCATATTACAGCATTACACCAGCACATAGGGACCATTAATGAATCGACTCAAACATCTTACAATGCATGACGTGTCTAACGTTGTGCAAATCCACCAGCTTCAGCCTGTCTGGAGTACTCCTGCGCTTTCGCAAAGCATATCTCTCCATATGTCACTTTGATCTCGCCCAAGCCTAACTACTAACTACACAACACACAGTTACTGTTAGAACTAAGTAAGACTTTATTTATTCAGCCCCATCAAACAAGCCCAAAACAGAACCAGAAGTCGGGGGGGGAACAACATACTGGCAAAATCGTTCATCATCTTTTTTGAGGTGAGAAAACGTACAGCAGCCACATGCAGACGAGAGACTGCATTAACCGCTATTAACATTAACAGATTGTGTAGTGTTACATAAATAATGCATACCTCAGACAAGAGTTCACTCCGAGCCGGTATTCTCAGCTGCTAAGACTACTAACACGCTGGACTGTGCCAACATTCAGGCAGGCGATTGTTTAGATTTCATTCGGTGTGGTCAGCAACCCTGTACAAAACCATTGCTCCAGAATGAAGAGAAATACTTCACTCCAGATTTATCTGCTAATCAATGTGCACAAATTTTCATTTCCAGTCCTTGATTACAGCATGATGCTATTTTATATAATTAAATTTTATTATTATCATTGGATCAAACTAACAGAGAAATGTCAAATGCAGGAAAAAATAATGAAAACAGTTTGTTATTTCAAGATTCTTGAAAACTGGTAGTACACTTTTCAAATTCACTGTTACTGCTATGTGCATGGCTGGTGGCGACATTTATTTATGGTATAGGGCAGTGGTGGCTCAGAGGGCTAAGGCACTGAGTTACTGATCGAAAGATCGGCGGTTCGATTCCCAGCTCAGCCAGGTTGCCATTGTTGGGCCCTTGAGCAAGGCCCTTAACCCTAACTGCTCCAGGGGCGCTGTACATCATCCGTCATCATCTGCACGCGTTTCTCACTGGTTCATGACGCAAGTTAGATGTTTGGAGACATTGACTGCAGTAAAATATGTGAACGGCGCGAAAGATTTAAAGAAAGCTGTATTTCTATGAATGAAGATCCTGGCCCAGTCATTCCCGCTAATATTCATAGAAAAAAAAAGTCGACAGATATCTTAGCGCCAACTTGTGGAAGAGATGCATGTGTCAGTTGGAACTGTGCACACAAAGATTCGCGGAAACACCACTTGCACATTACAGGAAATCGTCTGGAAGTTACTGCCAATCCTGACCTCACTCCGAGCCATTTCCACACGTTTCAGCCATTAACGGAGTTCCTGGGAGGCCAGTGTCTTGGTCTTGGGTAAGCATAAAATCATTTCTTTTTGTATAAAGTCATTTATACAAAGATATATTTTTTTCTTCAGCCATTTTTTACCTAGCATTGGACTTGTATATACTAATATATACTTGACATCAGGGCAAGACTTTAAGCACGCCCTGTATTATTCTAGTATAATTAATGCACACCATTTACTTTAGACTATAACCCTGTCTGTGATTAAGTTAGGCTAAATCTATTGTTGCGTAATGGGAAACCTATGCCATTTCCATACACATGAAATGCAGTTTGAGTCTTATTTTGAATTAATATGGTATATGGTGACATAAGTGCATTCTCTTGGTATTTTTGCGTTCTTAATAATAAATCATGAAGCTAGCAGACAGTGCAGAGTCAAAAGATTGTGCCAAAATGTGCATCCCTAGTGAAACCTCTCTGCTTTGTGTCTCTACTGTTCCTTTGTCATTTTCAAGTGATCTAAGTGTTTCTTCTTGTAAAAGTTGGCTGCGCAGCCAGGCACTTACTGAACCCCTCTACAGAACAGTATGTTCAACGCTGAGCAATACCAAATCAGAGGGCAAAAACAGAGGAACTGCTCACAGCATAATTTTGATTAGCAAATGCAGAGCTTTTATAAGATATTGTGATACATATGGAAAATTAGATGTTTGGTAAATTACTAAACTTCTTGTTTGTTCTGTTGGTTGATAGTACTGGTCCAAGCACAGAAAATCTGTCTGTAAAAACCACTTTCAATTTTGGATTATATTTCTTCAATTCGATCGAAATCATTCCAATAAGATATTTCTGACTTGACTGTTTACATGGATGCTGATCGGATGGGTTTTTACATGCACAAGGTATTTAATCAGAGAGTTATTCTCATAGGGGTTTTATGGATATGGGATGGAAGCAAAATTCCTCTCCCAGGAACTTGTCAAGTCACCTAATATTACATTCACATGGGTCAAACATGCACAGAAAGAATATGTTTATTTCATCAAGAGTGAAATGATCAGGTCAAATGTTTACAGGGTTAATATTTACCTACTGAACTGATTATTAAAAGGTGAACACCTCCCCTCTCATTCCAGTTAAAAATTTATTCGGATTCAGCCGGATCGGGTCAGACTGTTCCGATTAATCTGTTTACATGATCCATTTTTATTCAGATATATATATACACACACACACAGGCTAACTGTATCCTTATGCCTCTTTATGTATTTTTATATACATAAAGAGGCATAAGGATACACACATACTGTATGTAAAAATGTATACACACTTCAGAAAGAGAAAAACTTGTATATATAATATAAATAAATAAATAAAGAAATATTAAAATGTATTGCTATATATTATATATACAGTGGTGTAGACCAAAAGTTTGGACACAACTTCTCATTCAAAGAGTTTTCTTTATTGTGTTTCTTTATTGTTTCCTTAGCCCAAACAAGTCTCTTCTGCTTGTTGCCTGTCCTTAGCAGTGGTTTCCTAGCAGATATTCTACCATGAAGGCCTGATTCACACAGTCTCCTCTTAACAGTTGTTCTAGAGACGTGTCTGCTGCTAGAACTCTGTGTGGCATTGACCTGCTCTCTGATCTGAGCTGCTGTTAACCTGCGATTTCTGAGGCTGATGACTCGGATGAACTTATCCTCCGCAGCAGAGGTGACTCTTGGTCTTCCTTTCCTGGGGCGGTCCGCATGTGAGCCAGTTTCTTGGTAGCGCTTGATGGTTTTTGTGACTGCACTTGGGGACACTTTCAAATTTTTCCCAATTTTTCTTAAAGTAAGGATGGCCACTCGTTTTTCTTTACTTAGCTGCTTTTTTCTTGCCATAATACAAATTCAACCTCTTTGAATGAGAAGGTGTGTCCAAACTTTTGGTCTGTACTGTATATACACACACACACACACACACACACACACACACACACACACACACACACACACACACACACAGTATATACACAGTGTGTGTTATATATAACAACACACACACTCAAAAAATGTATAGTAATAATATCATATTAGTCCACAATTCATACTTTTGGAAGTTTCTCTGTAGGAATTTGACTCTCAGTCAAGCTGGCCACAAGCCATAATCTTTTGAACCTAAATAAGTAAAAAGTGCCTGTAATGCTAGTGTTTTAAAAGGAGCTTTCTTCTCATCCCTTTGAAGGAAATGCAGATTAAGCACTTGCTCTCTCCCTCCCTTTACTTTGCAAGACAAGTTTGCCTGCGACAGGCTGGGACGTGTTCAACACTCCGAGCCCAGAAAACAGGTTCTGCTTGTTAAAGCACTCATTCCTGCATTTCTCTGACTGTTCAACAACAAAAAATAATAAATAAATAAATACTTACGACGATCATTACCTTCTGTTGGATTTCAGTAAATCAGCCAGGCTGCATTTTCATCACGAGCCTTGATGGCAATTCAATTATTTTTTATTTTGATGCGACTGTGCTGCCTGTTTACACACATGCAAGACCTGACTACATGTTAGCATCATTTTCCCACTCAGCTAACAGCTTTTTACCAGGAGAACCGCCATGGCTGGAGAAAGGACAAGTGATTCCACTGTGACTACTGTACTCTTTAGCTTTAGAATTTTCAAAAGCCTCAAGGCTTTCAAGTTTACATTGTTATTGACAGCCATATACACAGGATGGTTTAGAATGGTTGTATACTTTGAATCAGATGAAGGTCTGTGTGTACAGGCCTGGGAACATACAGCGCCGTGCAAACGTCCTGAGCTATCCCATATTTCTTCATGCTTTGCTTTCAAACAGCCAGACTCTCCTTTATTTTTTAAATGTATACTGGAGGAATAGTTCTCTAGGCTTCCTGAAGGATTTTTCAAATTGGTCCATTTCGAACAATGACAAACAATTAATCACCTGTTGTCCTGGATTTTCTTCTCATTGAATCGCTGATGGAAATCTTTGAGTTCATTAATCAGCCCTAAAGACAGCATCTGATCCACACGCTTGTCCAGCCGCTCATCTAAAGCTACAAGATGAAATGGTGTGATGACGACAACAACAGGAAAGAAAATTAAAAAGAAAGTGGTCATCATCATCCAGGCCTCTGGGTAATCAACACAGACAGGAGGATCCATCATACCGTCCATGTTGGAGTGGAGCCAGAAGATGCAGGGATTCGAGAAACGTAGAGGACCTCCAAGACCATCTGCTCCATCCTGCTCTCTCTGCTCCTCCAGCAAACGGCTGTGCTTGAGTCCGGTCTCCTGGTAAACCTGAAGACTCCTGTCAATCAAAACAATCACCATAAAAGAATGATTATTAAAGAGTTATAAAAGCAACCGACTGGCCATGGCTAGGTAAAACCACTTGGCCAGGCTTCCAAAGAGTGTTGCCATTTGGGTAAATGCATCAGCGCAACCATATTCAATTACAGCCATCCGATAGCTCATGTATATGCAAGTTATCTAACATGCTTATATGTATATAGGCTTCCATATAATGTTTGCATAAGCAGGTTAAAAGGATGCAGTCCCTGGCTTTACATGTCTCATCATCTCCCTTCCAGTATAGTAGCAGTGACTAATAAGCAGGAATTAGCAATGACTGATCTTTGCTTAGTCTTAGTCTATATTCGTCACACACAGTGAAATTCTTTATTCTTCACATATCCCAGAAGTCAGGATCAGCCATTATACAGAACCCATGGAGCAGATGGGGTTAGGGGCCTTGCTCAAGGGCCCAACAGCACCACCCTGGCAGAGCTGGGTTTGTCAACCTTCCGATCAGTAACTCAACCCATTAACATAACATTAGGCCAAAACATTTCTAGGACTAGCCTGAAAGTTTAAGTAGGTTATTTAAAAAAGCATTAATTCATCAACAGTACCTATAAATATTATCAATGTAAACACTCAACCTGACTGTTTCTCTCTTTTATAAAATGAATATTGTCTCTGCATATCTTTGCCCATGGTGAGGGTAAAATAGGTGACGTTTCCAAGAAGGAAATTTTGCAGGTATTTCTGCTCAATTAGATCTCTGTGAGAACACCGGTGGTGTTCTCACAGTATCCACTGTATCTCTGGTTGAGGAAACAGCACTGATTGGCTCACCGTTGCACATGTAATAATGCCTCTGACCAATCATAGATGAGCCTGAATCCTTGAAACCAATCATAACCCAAAAGGTGGGATTTTTCGGCAGGAAGCGGACCTTAACCTCAAAAGTTGGCCGAAAATACTTTTTCCACCAGATTAACTGTTTCTCTGTGGGCAGAACCACTTTTTCGCATGTGAAAAAAAAGTTACATTGTGAATAAATGCTTTCAGCGTGTGAACACGTCTCATCAGATCAGAGTCCATGCAAGCAGTTACGTTGGAAGCATTTAAATGGACTATCGGACTGAAGAAATATTGTCCATGTACTGTAAGTGCAGGTTCTGTGTAGATTTGGGCCATAATCAATGTCGGTGCTTATAGAGACACATGAAGACTTAACCTAATGTTGTATATAGTAATGCTGAACAATTAATCGCAATAAAATCGCAATAAAAAACTAAATCGCAATATGGACCTGTGCAGTTATTTAATCGCACAAGGCTGCAATTTGTTATAGAGAAATACATGCATACTGTAGAAGGGTATCATTAAGTATATAAGGTCCTACTACAGGCGTGAAATTTGGAATAAACACAATGGCTGCCAAGATCCCTAGTTGGACTACAGTGGTTCCTAGATGGATGGACAAGTTAAATAATTTAAGGATGGACAAATATGTTTGAACACAAAATATTATTTAATAGCAATAAAAAAACTATTTTAAATTAGAATCATAATCATAATATGTTAAAAAAAAATTATGATTTTTTTTTAAATCAAATCGTGCAGCAGTAATATGTAGGCATTACTTTAAATGGTAGCAAAAATCACTTGCTTGTGTCAAAAAGTCTTTTTTGAGATTTTACAAAATAAAATGGTAATTATGTGGTATCTAACATTCATCTAAGTTCAGAAATTTTAATACAATTATTAAACACATGCGTCACTAATCAGCTGCACGGACATGGAATAGAAACCGCTGGGATTTATATAAAGGGAATTAATTTCCTGATGACGCTTTAACTGCAACAAGAGTACAGTCAAGCCATTGAAGTCGGGGAAAAGCCAGAGATTGCTTGGAAAGTCTTGTTTGGCGTGTGTCTGTTGTGCATTGTTCTGTGCAAACTGGTTAAAGGCCGGATGAATGAAAACTATGTGATGACTGGAACCCTAATCCTATGTGGTGTAGTGATAGTTGAGATCTACTGCATCGCAAATTTTTCTCTAGGCTACATGATATGATTGAAAGAACCTAGGGCATGCTTTTTGGACAAGGTAACTTCAGGAATCTGTGTAAGGTGAGAATTCATTCAGGCTGAGGTTTCGTTCAAGCCCTAAAACAAACCGTTTCTGAATCTTCCTGAAGCTCTTATGCACACACTTACCTCTCATAGAAAGTGCTTACATGTTTACCATTACCTTAAACCTTAAAATATTGTTCTGATTAAAGTCTCAGAGACTTACTACCAAGATCATTTCATCATAAACATACAGATCTCATAAATTTCACTGCTGCATTTGTAAACATACTGTACATACAATACTACTCAAATCTCAGAACCATCTGCGAACAGATATTAAGAAGAATCATGACCCTGCTCCATGAATGAAGCCCAACACCCGGCTTGCTACCATTTTACCCGTCTATGTAGCAGATGATATGACAGCTGAGCAGCTGCCACCGTGTCACGGGCCTCTGCTCCGACCGTCAGTGAAAGGAAATTTCAAAAGCAACAGATCTATTACTGAGAGAGTGAGGGACTGGGACTGATCCCCTCCCCCCCCCAAAAAAAACATGATGGCATCAATTAGCCAAAACGCAGAGAGCCAGATTCGCAACCCTCTTTTAAAAAAGTGGTGTTAATTAGTCCCATGATGGTGATTAAAACCTAACCAAAGCATCCGGAAAACGAGCGTGTGTAGCGTACAGCAGTCTGCTGCAGCCGGAGGCAACTGTTTCACACAGGTGGGGAGACAGATTTTTATAAACTGGTGCCAGGATTAGACAGAAAAAAATGGGTTCAGGGTGGGGGGAAAAAAAAGAAATGTGCTAGGTTAGTAAAGCCCTATGTTCTCATTATAGGGTATTAGTGAAAGATGTTACAGAAAGCAAAGCCAAGATTTTTTACTCTCCATTTCTGCTGATTAGATTAATGAGTGCTAGCCAGGGCTGCTGCTGTTATATATAAATAATTGGGAGTAATCAGGCACAAATAAGTGCAGGCTAAAGGTGATCTTAGCTTTAAAAAAAAAAAAAAAAAAAAAAAAAAAAAACCGGGTATTATCAGACATCTATTTTACAATGTACAAGTTGATCACATAGAAAAAAAAATAAATCACATTTCTATTATTTCTAATATTTCTATTGAATAAAGAAGTTCCTTCTGTTTATCAATTATATGTTATAATAGCTGTAACCAGCCTCTCCTTTTTATGCCACTTTTTGCAGCTTGTCAGATCACCAAGAAACTTGGTATAAAACAGTGTATTACAATTTTAGTACTTTGTCTGTGAATGGTGTGATAAGTACCTCACTGGCAACCAAGTTAGACAGCTTACCAAGAAAATTCCAGAACAAATCTGTATATACTGTATGTAATAATTTATTTACATACACTGTTAATAATTTATGATGGTTAAATTAATTAATCAATTAATTAATCAATCAATCAATTTTTTTTTAAACTACAAGTGCCGTTCAAGTCAAAGTGGGACTGGACTAAAAAGCATTGTGAATGAAAGCGTAAAACCGACGGACATTTACTGAAGCACAGTACGGTAATGAGACTCATAGCCGCAGTAAGACATTTGAATGGTGGGAACATTTTCTGTTCATGTTCATAAAAGTCCGGCGGTGATGGATTGGGTGTTTTAGGTTAAAGCAGTCATTAAAGAGTTTCAGCGCCGGTAGCTCTAGCCAAAATCAACTCGAATAACTCAACCGCTTACCTCGCAATCTTTCGTGCATCATTGGGGTGTAACATGGCCGCCATTTCAGGGTCCACGTCCATCAGGCGTTTGTGAAGTTCCGGACCTCCCAACTTCTCCAGCTCAGCTTTCGGAATGGACGGGCCACTTTGAAGTCTCTCTGTTCCATTCTCCTGTAGGAAGAACAAAAAACAAATTGGTCTCAGGAAATCCGGAAAAAAAAACAGCTAAGCAGTCACAATACATACAAGGAACATAAAATACCTCAGTGTCAACAAGAACTTTCCACAAAATGGATTCGATGTAGTAGTTCGTGCCACCAACGATGATTGGGAGTTTCTTCCGCCGATGCATGTCCTCAATGTGGTGCATTAAGGAAGCAGTCCGAAATGACCATCATAGAAGAGTTACCAACATGGGGTATTACTGTAACTACTAGCCTACTTTTTCTCTTTGATTTATTTATAACTACAGCTTGGTGTGTTTGGTTTGATTTAGGAAATCAAATGTATGTAATGTAATGGGGGGCGGGGGGTTGTTGCCAATAAAAATAAATAACAGACTGGATTAACAGACCTGGCAACCCTCAAGTAGATTAATGTGTAGTTCTCCTTGTGGGAATTTCCACCATGACTCGTTCAACTCTGCTGAACTGACCAGTATGGATGAATGGATGAAGTCAGTTAATATTGAAGACTTAAACAAAACAAAAAAATTAATTCCTGTCATTTTAGTACCTGTGAAAGCAAACTTCTTGTTTCGTATTCATGTAGATTTGATCTACATCTACATACATGCCATTAAAATCGGATCCAAACAAATCTGGATGCCTGGTTGCTGGCTGACGATGTGACTGCAGAGATTATAATAAAGATGAGCAGAGGCCTCATCACCTGTCTCCCTGGAGTAATTAAGCAGCAAGACAAGGCCCATAAGCACTCATGCTCCCACACACACATTCTACACCCTGCATTATGCTGTTCTCCTGGGAAGGAGATCAAGGGTTGAGAGGGAGACAGGGAAAGAGACAGGGAAAGACAGACAGACAAAGCAGGTTCATCCGTCTGTGACCGAAGATGACACCTCGAGTCTACTTTCCTGTGAAATAATGAGCATTGATTACGTCCTGTTTTAGTTCTTTACACCCAGGGAAAGGATAAAGGCCTTAGCATAAGATTGATTGCCGTGTTAAAGCCACGGCTACCAGAGAAAATCTCCATTGGTAAAAATGCAAATCATATGCACTGAGCTGTGATTGTGCCTGGACATGCCCAGTGATGACTCCTCCCCACTATCAAAGAGAGAGAGCATCTCCTGGATCTATTAATATCCGCCCAGATCGGCTCTCACTTCCTACAGCATCAGCAGGCAGCAAGAAGGAGGACACGCACACGGACACACAGTCATCTCGCACAGATACGTACAGTATATCCATTTAAAAATGTGCATGGAACCAAAATGGAAATACCACAGCATTTCACCTGATGTGCCCATGCTCTCTCAGAAATAATGCGGTGATGTGGTGCCTAGCTGTGTCTAGAAGTAATAACTAAAAAGCTTCTCCTTGTAAATGCATTATGGATTAGGATTTTTGTAAATGAGACTAGGGAGGGATTCTAGTTAATCATTACTGGAGTTACACTTAGCAAGAAAGCACATCTGCAAGACGGGGGCGAAAAAACACGCACCTTAAATTATTCATACGGTTAGGGAGGAGAAATCCATTCAACCCTCCTTAACCATGAAGCCGTCTTGCTAGGGAGGCAAAGGAAAGGAAATTCCTTGGTTGATTATTGTTAACGTTGACAACCTGCTATTGATTATTGACGAAGGCGAGGATACAAAACAGAAGACACGAAACGCGCGTTTCCTTACGGCAAACATTGCTTTATAGAGAACTGACCTTGAAAGGACACGTGCTTGCTGTGGTATTTATTTTTTTTTTTTTAACATTTACACTAAGACCAGCTGCTGAAAATGCCAGCTAATGTTGCCAAACCTTATTCTGGTAGTAATATCTCACCACCATAGCGACATACACAGTTGTAATATTTTGTGTTGTGTATATTATTATTCAATTGCATGCTTTGTATTTAAACTCAGTGCACCCTTGTGCATAATTTTGTTTATAAAAATAACTTTATTCCATTAATCTTCATTAGACTTCGAAAAAAGGTGTTGCATTTTATAATAGCACTCGCCGACATTCCTTACGACTTCCTTTAATTAGTACCCATCTGATCCAGTGCCATTAAAGCTGCAGTCTAAAATAAAATTTGTCAAGTATGATTGCTTTTCCAAATTACCAGGTTCCGAGCTTTTGTTCATCTTGTTCAGAACATGACTGCATGACTGCTGATGTGATGCCGGGTATGTACTTTAAATCTGAGCCAAATTATTCCCAGGTGTCCCTTTAACAACTTTCAGTGTTTAAATTTTAGCCGGAAACGACAGAGATAATTTCATTAACATGCAGGAACCAACTTGACGCCTCGGTCTGATAAGCTTTTTTATTAGCTTTTGTGCAGGAAAGGATATGAGAGACAGCGCTTTGTTCCTGAACTCCACCACTGTGTAGCTGCTCACTAGAGGATCCACGAAGCTGATCATGTGATGAGGACACTCTGCCTGCTCCTCTGCGGTCACTTTATTAGTGATGATGTCCAGTCCTTTATAAACCTGTGGGAAGAGAATCACAAGACGCGCAAAAACCACAGATTTCATTACATTACGGAGAAATAAACAACTGTTTTACCAGCAATTACAACAAACTACGTAAGGACAGTTGTGTCCTGCAAAGAGACACGCGTCCAGTCCTGTCCAGGTTGTTTTACTGTAGGGTATGGATCCGAATCTCGGTGTCTTGCTGCACTACACACATCACATGGGATGGGATGGGATGGAATATGTTTATACTTTATGGATATCAATTTTTCCTAGAAGGATTAACAAGCAAGTACCAATGGGATGGGATGGAATGGACAGATAATTTATTGATACCAAATTTTTCCTAGAATTTTTCCTACTACAGTACATTGATCCCAATTTTTTCTAGATGGATTATCTAGCAAACATGGTAGACAGATAAGCTCAGAATCAGGAACTCATGGGGTGTGCGGAAACACTGATAAAATATAACAAAATTAAAAGTGCAGTGTGAAGCCACTGCCTTCATTTAAACAAAAGATAATAAGACAGAAAGTAAAGAAACTAGCCAGACTTTTTAATATTTCAAATCAGTGACCTCTTGCTTGAGATGTGCCACAGAACGCAACCCCTCCAAAGCTTTTTGTCACACTTGCAAACACATTGTGCTACACCATAAACTTTATCCAGCTAGGACTATGGATACAAACTCATCCCCTCCCCAAGAAGTCATGCACTCATTTGTGTAAGTTAATCTTCATTAATGAGCTTAGGGGCTTTTCACACATTCCCAAACTCTTGGTGCGATCGCACTGAATTATCCCAAGTTGACATTATTGATGGTTTGCTCTAATCTGTGACATCACATGCGCTAAGGTCTTACAAGTCGCTTTTGTTATGTCAAGACTGCGTCCGTTCTTAACAGACCAGACAGGAGTTAAATACTAGAAATTTGGAATATGTTTGGACTCGTCACATACTGTATGTATGTGACCGTTAAGAGGTATGCCCCGACGAACCGTTTTGACCTACTTTGTTACATCATTAGATTTTTTTTTTATCTTGGTCAATCTTTCTAAACAACCAAAGCATACAACTGGGAAAGGAACTGTGGTTTAAATTCCTACTGGTCTAGCAAATGAATATAGTGTGATATACCCTATTCTGTTCCTCGGCATACAAATGTAAGTTCTTAAGGTGAAATTTCGTATTGCAAAACGCATTTTCCCATAGAAAATAATGTAAATGCATATAATCCGTTCCAGCCACCCAAAAATAATACCAATATTACCAATTTCCAGCACTTTAATCATATTTTTAATATAAAAACAAATCAAAACGTAGGAAAGACTTGTAAATGAAGTAAAATATGAAATAAATAAACAGTAAACACCTCACTTAACCCTTATTTGTGATTCCTCTTGGCACTGGCTGCTTTAAAAAAGTGGCTCCGATTTCTGTTTGCTACCACCCTTGGGACCCATGGTGCTATGTCTTCACAAAATCTTGCACAAAATAGCAAAAAATATTTAGCTAAAAATAAATAACTTTTGAGCGGCCCTGGAAGAAATTTAGCCGACGTTCAGTTCGGCTCGGTTTGTTCGCCTGTATGCCGAGGCAAATTTCTTGCAAAATTTCAGTTCTTAAGGTGAAAATTCCTGAGGCGAGGCGTTCGTATGCCAAGGTTCCACTGTATATTATTTATCCATAACCATATAAAACACTTTTATATGTGAAGTACAGAGCATGCCATCATTCCACAGCCGGAGATGATGCTTGGTATTTGACAGCTGCCCGTTACCATCTAGCATGGACTCTCGCATCTAACGGGACACTCTGGAATCTCTAGGAGCACCTTCAGTCCGGGTTGTCATGCTCATGATTATTGCTACCCAGCATTCCAACCGTGATATCGCAATCCGTGCGAAGAAACTCGCTGAATTATTAAAATTCTCTCCCCCCCTTGCTGTCTCCACAGGGCACTGCTGCCAGGCGAATCCAGGGGTGAGTGAAATCAGCAGGAAAATATTGACAGGGAGTGGAGTGCTACTTCACCCTCCCCAGTGCTTAAAAAAAAAAAAAAAAAAAAAAAGCACAGCTGCCTTATCAATACCTCGCAGCACTCAGGAGTCCGCTGTGGCTTTAGCGCGACTGGAAAATGCTTGCCTTTGCTTTCCAGAGAAAACGCCCCTGTCTTGATGTTCACGCAAAGTAATTACCTGTCAACCAATCACTGTTTTATATCTTTCAATAAAAGGAGCAACGGCAGCTAAAGTAACATTCATCTTTGCCTTTTAAAGACAGTTTAAGTGAAGTGCAAACAATATATTTGTAGGATTGATGTAAACTGTAAGGAATGCTTTTAAAGTCATAACTGGATTCCTTTTTAGGGAGATTTATTTAATCTGTGTGGGTGTGCATATGTGTGTGTGTGTGGAGGAGTGAGACAGGAAAAAGCAGACAGATCAATACTTCTACCACAAAGTGTCCATCTTCATGTCTCAGAGGGGTGTGAACAGCATGCAGGGCTTCCTGTCTGCCTGATCCCAGCTCCCCAGCCCCACTGCTAGTCATAATTTCTCCACATTATTGGCATGTTAGCAGACACTCATGCCCTGTTTAAGCATTTCTACAGGTCTGTCCTGGCATCACCCGGGATCAATAGCGTCTATTGAACAGGTCAGCACCATGGTGTCAGGATGTGACCCTGTGGTTTGAGCACCGCGCTGAGAGACGTGCTGCATAGCAGGGCACCGTCTGGCCTCAGGTGCAGCTTTGTTCTGGCATCGGCGTCAGTGTGGGTTCATGTCGGTGCAGGACAGTAAATCTGACTTACTCTGGAATACAGATCCTGAAACAGCTAGACTCAAGAGACAGGGTACAACGCAACACACCCGGACAAGCAAAACAGAATGGTTTGTAGATGCAGTTGTAATTTTTATAAAGCTCTGAAGACTTATTTTCATATCTAGCTTTTTATTGTTAGCTGCATCTACTGTAATGTAAAAATGAAAAACCCAAGACATTCCTGAAATTCCTTTTGTCACTGTTATTTCTTTCTGATCTGAGTCAGGCAGATGTCTATGGAGTGCTGTTTTTAATAAATATGACTGATTTAAAACAATGAAATTATCAATTCAGCAATAAATATGCATATAAACAAATAATTAAATAAAAGTGAACTTCTTATATAATACAAACATTATAAAATATTATTTCATTCTACTTAATTTTCACAATAATCCTGTCGTGTTTCAGCTCTTTTTTTTTTTATTGACCTTTTTACTTTTCCATCACTAATTTAGTCATTTCCACCCATCTACTAGGGCACTCAAAGATTGGCTTGTGTCGCTATGATCGATGTACAAGTATGTCAAGCATCCCCCATGAGACAGCACGACCAATCTGCTCTCTGGATTCCCGCTAAGGATGGCTGTAGCATTACGAGGAATCAAACTCGCGATAACCTCTCCAATTTCATAACACTTAATAATAATAATTTATTTTTATATTATTTCATTCTTCAACTTGTGAAAAAAGCAACTCTTTCTCAACCTCTTAGTGCCTGAGCAAATCAGCATACGTTTTTCATCCACTAGTTCATGGAAGTAATCTGTAGTAAGGGGCTTGAGTCGGCCTCACAAAGTTTCAGTGAATCAATCCGGAGCGCGATGATCTGGCTGTAAAGCCTAGAATGGATGAAAATGTCTGTCCTGTAAAGCTGTTCTGATGGTGTTCATCTCATTTAAAAAAATCAACAAAACAGAGTTTGCAGTCCAATACAGTGGAAAACAGCTCTGAGACAAAATGACGCCCAGGCTTCCCCTCGCAATTTAAAGGCGCAGAGACAACACTTACATTTCGTGGCCACATGATGGCAGTGTGGGGAAAGGGGACAGAGGTTTAGTTAAGTGGATTGGTAAGTTTCACAGTGTATATTTGTGTCAAAGGCATATAAGACTCACTTTGTCAGACTTAAAAACTAATCCAACTTATGAACAAATTCCATTCCAGACACACGTTCTTAAGTCAAGGACAACCTGTATAGTGATTGCGATATTTAAGTATTAAATTAACCATTTTATATTCAAACCTAATTTCTAGGAAGGGGAATAATCAGGGATCACCCGATACGATATCACAATACCTCGATGCGATAACACAATACCTCGATGCGGATTCGATTCGTTTCACGATTCTGTTAGTATCACAATTTTATATAACTATTCCAATTCAATATTAACATATTTAAAATTTTTGAGACCATCTCACAATCCTAAAAGGTTGAAAAAGCAGCATGATAATAGCAGGCAGTTAAATGAGAGGATGATATGTCTTAGTTTAATCATCTTTTTTGTGGCATTGCACAGCCTTTTGTTTATTAGTCTGGCTTTTAAACTAGTTATAAGGAGGGAATTAGCGGGGAAGTGCACACAAAATGCGATCCTACTTATTTTGATCCTTTTCCTTGTTGCTAAAAAATATGAGCAAAATGCACCAACATAACACTGTCTGGCTGAAAAAATGTAAATGCAGAGGCTTGTACAGTGGGCATCATGTATAACATACTGTATCCTCAGTAACAAGTGGTTTCCTTATGGCCACACAGCTGTTTAGACCCATTCCTACAAGGTCTCATCTCGTTGTCCATGTAGAAATTATCTTACTTTCACTATTAAAAATAGCTCTGATTTCTACTTTTTTTCCCCTCTCTCTCTCTCTTTTGTTCATGACTAAGACGGAAAAACATGAACACTGCGGAAATACTGCTGTGTCATTCCTGCTCATTCTACTACCACTAGCTATGTTCAGTTGTTTACATTGTTCAGAGAGAAGTCACTGTCAGTCAGTATCCAGTCTGGGACTCTCTCAGTCTCTCTGTCTCTCTGTATTACGCTCTCCCTTTTTTGAACTAAGAAAATTCCCCGGCGGAAAACTTAAAAGTAGCAGTGTAGTTAACATTTATTCTCCTCTCATAAATGTCCAGACATGCAGAAAGTAAAATTAGTAATAATAGTTTTAGGATAAAATAGTTTTAGGATAAAATATATGCATACAACTTCAGTCAGTCAGATTCAATGGTTTTGCTTTGTTGACTTCCTTTAAGAAAAGGAGCTTTAAGAGCAACACCTCGTCTAGACATAAAATGAGTGAGATGTTCTCAACAGATCTTCAAAAGGCACGGCCAAGTCTTTCAGCAGGCACATGTCAACAAGGTCGTGTGACTGTTGAGGTTTTACGCGTTTTTGTTTAATGTGAACTCTAATTCTGTTAACACTGGTAAGTGGTGTACTAGATTCCTAGAAATTTCTGGCAAATGAAGGCGTAAAACTGATTGACATTTACAGAAGACTTCAAGCACAGTACGGTGAGGACACTCTTAGACATGACCTCTTAAACATTCGAGCGTTGCAAATGTTTTTAAAGAAGGACGTTTGTGCGTTAATGACTGTGCCAGCCAAGGAGTCCACTGCCGTTCCCATAAAAATGCCTGATCTTACGATAGACGAACTCTGAATGAAGCTGGGAGTTATTAGCACGTCCTCCACACAGTCCTGACCTCGTTTCAAGACATTTTCGCATGTTTGGGCCATTAAAGGAGTTCCTGGGAGGCCAGCGTTTCAGATGTGGATCCGGTGTTTTTAAGCCAAATACTAATGAAACACTGAGATATGTGCATTTGTGTACTGTAGCAAGGGAGTATATAGAGAAATAAATGTAGTTTTTACTCTCATAACATAAAGTGTTTTGTTATTCTGCGCGATCAAAAAGTCCCGCCTCTCAATATAAATATTTGCATAGTATACTGCAGAAGCAAAAATGTATTCGAGTTAGTGCGTTGAAATAAACCTGCTACTTGAATTATAGCCAACAATACCGTCATCCACTCTGTTACAGAAAATTAATCACCTCCTTCTGAACAGCGCGGTGCTTTAAAGGCCATTAACTCTATCATAAAAAGGAGACATGGGAACGCTTAAAGACGAGAGATTCGAAACGGCTATCTGAAGTACAAATCCTGAAATAAGCACAGCAAGCTAATCTAGCATGTTACTTACCAGCCACGAGGCTTTCCCTGGTTCTATTATAAGAATACACTTCCTGTGTTGGATCATCACCACATTATATATGTATATCAGTCTATCTTATTAGTGTGATGAGAAATTGAGAAAGAGTTGGTCGTCATAGTACCAGAGAATACTTTGAGGCAACTAAATGCTCATTGAGAAAAAAATATGTTGTTGTGTGTTATTATTTCATCCAATAAATAAAATCCATATAGAATGGCACAGGAAATGTGTGAATGAATGTGTGTGAGGCTCACACACGAATAACAGAAAAAAAAGGCCATGTCTCGCCCGGTCATGTGGCTCTAATTTGGGGCCACACTGCTTGAGTGCTGCCTGCATTAGTGCGGTTTGTTCTCAGCCGCACTCGCTCTTCAGTACCACCCTCCGAAAACACCCGACACATTCACCCCTCCGTTGCGGTTTCAGGAATCTTTCCCTCTCGCACACTTCCTCTTTGTGCGCTTTTCTTCCCGCCGGCTGCCACACGCTCCTTCTGCTGCGTCTCCTCTCCACACAGACCGTCCTCTGGTGGAACAGCAGCTTTTGTCCGGCTTATAATGTCACTCTTGTCCATGCTCGTGATGCTGCAGAAGACCTTTCGTCATTTACCTGATCCTACGACTCATGCCATTCGTGTGACGCCTGTCTCAGTTTGTCTCTCCGATTCCCATTTCCTGTATCAGGATTTCTTTCAAACACAGTTATATTTAGCCGTAGCATGGCTGATATTAATCTAGATTTAAAAATCCACAGTATTTTATCCTTTGACTTTATGAGGGAACAGGTTTCATGCACAGAAATGATTTCCTGCTGACTACACACGCTTACTACTTAGTGTACAACCTAGTGGCATATTACACACTACTTATTATTGAGCCTTCAACTCTGATTGGCCAGAAGGTGTTGATGAATTATCTGCAACAATGCAGCTCCAACAGTTGTTTCAGTTCACATCAAAATCAATGTTTATATAAATCTGCTACTTTGATTATTATTATTTAATAATATTAATAAGCATGTCACACATTCCAACTAGCCTAAGGCGACCATGGGTTTTTATTTATATCATATTTATTTCTTTAACAAGGTAACTATGGTCCCTCAACGTCTGTGTTACTACTCCGGCTGAAATTCTAATTAAGAAAATAAAATAAAATGCATTTTTTGTACCTCAAACTCGCTCTGTTTCACTCCTCTGCCAAACATGCCATTTCAGTGTCTATGTTAATGAGCTCCTGCTTAGCCACACCCACCAGAGAACAGCAGAATTCCGTAACCGAGTTTGCTGAGGGAGAGTATATTCTTATATGAGGTCACAAAGAGAGGAAAATCTAATAGCTTGTTAAAACCCTGACAAATAGATACATAAAAAATATAAATAGAAAAAGCAGGCACTGTGCTTTTTTTTATTGTGTTCTTTTTGTTTGTAATGGGGATTTTGCATAAGAGTTATCCTTTAACAAAGGAAGACGTATAATGGTTAATAGTGTAAATATTTATTTTATGGTAAAAGTTTCTGTTTCTGCAAATATCGGTACGCTTTATGCCATGTACAGGCTTCAGGACTGAAGTCATTGGTTTTTGCAATTACATGACAATTTGCATTTTGTTCTTGTTTTTGGTCTCATTAAATAAAAAAATAAAAGCTAGTGAGGGAATGATTATTTATAACTGCTGTAACGCGACCGGTCTCACAGACATTTTGTAATTTTAGTGATATATTATTGATATATTATCTATAAATGGTTGAAGTATTCAGCTTTTCTTCCACCTCGAAGAATTAGAACAAATGCAGCTTCATTTGAACATCCAAAAGCTCATTAAAAATCTTTACAACAATTTGATTAACATGACGAATCCCTCCACAATAAAGGAGATTTTAAAAATGATGCCGATCACATAATTTGTACATACTTCTCACATATTTGCACAAATTTATATTATATACTCCCAGTTTCATGGAAATGCCACAAAGCCATGCACTTTTTCAAATAAAAATTTTACTTTTATATATGTTTGTATCTATTTCTTTAGAGGGTCAAAACATTTAATATGAGAAACTGAATTAAACTAAAAGTCAAAATTGATAAATTGTAATCTTGCAAAATTGCTGGTATAGGAGAAATAACACTACACTACAAGAAATGTTGCTACTGAAAAATAATCTACTTTGTGGTGTAACAGTGACTCAGCTTTACTGTATTTCGAGCAACGTCACGCCACCCAGTCCCAGATTATGTTACCATAACTGTATGTCTAATCATAAATTATTTTGCGATAACAGCATGTCATGCCATGTTTTATTCCTTACCTAGGAATAAACACCTACTCTGTATATGCTCTATATGCACCT
Source organism: Clarias macrocephalus (assembly GCA_011419295.1). Taxonomy (NCBI): domain Eukaryota; kingdom Metazoa; phylum Chordata; class Actinopteri; order Siluriformes; family Clariidae; genus Clarias; species Clarias macrocephalus. The sequence goes on along the minus strand of JAAGKR010000881.1, from coordinate 91,154 downwards.
TACCTACAATACATGATCAACAAAACATTTGAAATGATAAGCTTAAAAGCTTAACGTTCTAAAGCTTGAACAATGAACAATCCTAACGCTTGGTGTGTCCACAGACCCACGTGTGACAATAAGTCAAACGTAGCAGAAAGACTCAAAGAAAGCCTTCAAGACCAAACGATTCACAGTGTAAGGAAAGAGGAGTGTCTCTGGGTTTCATCTACATTTTATCTTGACAGATGACATTTTGCAAAATGACATAAAAATCTGTAGTACTGCTCTGGAATAAGCGACAGCGCTCGCTAGCACTGGCCTTTCAGAACCACATGGGAGCGAAGCGTGAGAATGTGAGCCTCTGAATGTGCGTGCTTCCTCCATACAGAACAGCAAAGGAGTGGGAAAGAAGGAGGTGAAACAAAGGAGGAGCTAGTCTGTGTGTTTAGGGAGCATGGCTCCACGTGGTGGGACCAGCGCCTCTTTGTGTGCCTGTGTGTGGATGTGTGGCACAGAGAAAGAGAGGAATAGAGCCCTGCGCTGCCCCCACCACCCCATCTCCCCACTCGCAGACAATGGGCTCAGTGTTGGATGACTGCAGCCGGCCTGCCATGCACACCCAACCTCAGGCCCCGCACGAGACAGCTGCTCCTCATACACACCGAGAGAAAGAAAGAGGGAGAAAGGGGGGGAGGAGACCATGAGAAAGATGAAGCGAGGAGACAAGAGAGATGGGAAGAGATCAACCAATCAAACTAGAAAAAAAATGGCAAAAAGAGCAGTAAAAGGGCATGAAACGCAAAATCTGAACCAGAACGGAAACGCAGGTGGAACCAGATGAATTACACAGGACTTAGTTAAAAACCAGAGCTTCATATTAATGCCTAGAGTCACACACACACATTATCTTTAGTACAATATTGTTGTACATGTTTTACAAAACCATTCACTCTTTCCAAACATATTACAGAACCTTATGTTCACGCCTGTAAAGAAAGCAACATGTCAGAGATTTTTATATAGAAACCAAATAAATTAATTAAATAAAACTAATGCAGGCTCCTGGGTTTTGCATTAAAATAGAAAATGTGACAAACTCATATTCTCCAGCACACACAGTCAAACCTAACAGCTGTTTTCCTTATAAAACTGCACACATCTGTATTTGACACTTCAGATTTTTTTTAAGCAAATATTTCTCATATCTAATACTGTTTATTTTATTACTCTTTAGCGCTCTTTATACAAGTTTATTTTATGTAGAAATGTTTTCACAGGTATCTTTGCTTATGGCTTTGCGTATGTACCCAGGACATTCTTTTGTTCTATAACAGCTGTTAGTTGCAAATATTCTTGTGTAATGTTATTTATTTATTAATCTCGTTAAGGTATGTTTTGAAATAATTAATGGTTTTAGACATCATAATACAGACAAGAAGATTTGCCTGTAACAAAAGGAACCTGACGGATCAGTTTTCAGATGGAAACAAACAAAACCTAATGTATTGGCTCCTGGTTTTTCCATGAAAATAATTTGTGTGTGACAAAGTTATAGCAGTAGTATAAACTCCAGTATATATTCTCCAGCATGCTCAGAAAAACCTATCAGCTGTTTTACTTACAGTACGTAAGCAAAGATGCGTTTAAAAACATTTTAACATCAAAGAAATTCTACAAAGCTCACTAGAAAGTAGCAAACAGGCAATCTTTGATGTTAACAAGAGTTTTTTTATTACAAATAATCAGTAGTGTTAGATACAGATGAGTGTTTTATACAGTAAAGAATAAGAAAAATAATATTTTAACATTTAGAAAGTGTGGATAATCAAAAGATGAATTGAATTAGAAAATGATGAACAATGTTAGGAATAAAGAAAAAAAAAGAAAAAGAAAAAATAAAGATAAAAAAGAAGAAACAAATGAAAATCAAAATAATAAGAATTTACATGAAAAAAGAAGGTTAACAAAATGTATTTATATTTAGAACTATATTATAGAACCAAATGAAGAAGCCAAAAATGTAAATTCCTATTAATTATGAAACCCAATATTATACACAGGAAGATGATGTAATCAGGAAACTGAGGAAACATGATGCGAATGTGGATGAGTGAAAAAGGGGCTGAAAGATGACACCTAGAAAACATCCTTAGTGTGACCTTCACCTCTCACTGCTGATGGTGCAGAATTCCCTTTAGCACCAGATCCTCTCGCTCGCTTCCCTCTGCAGCTTCCTCAGCTCTCCGCTAGCTCATTCGCCTCTGACCTGCTTTCCTACAGCCACCAACTCAATAAATTCCCTCTAATCAATCTTTCATGAGGTTGATCTTTTACTACATTCTATCCATCGTTACCCAGGAGCGCAGTCCTCGGCGGCTCGCTCGTTTGTGGGCCATTTCCACAGCCCCTTGTGTACCGTTCAGAGCTGAGGGAAGGAAGGAGCGAATGGGGATATAATGGGAAGAAGGAGATGTAAAAACAAGAAAAGATCTGCAATAAGGAAAGCACACCTAACACGGAAGCAACAGCCATCCAGTCAGTAAACGAAATAACTAGCTGTGGTAAAAATTATTATTGCTCTCAGACGACATCAGGCTTAAAGCATAAGACAAACAATAAAAGTCGCTGTAAAACAGATATGATTTTTTATTATTATTAGTTGGAAGTGGTACATATTTTACTCATTTATATTACACCAACACTAAACACTACAAGCGCCCTCAAGTTCAGCTATCCCACCAACCGAATTTCAGTTTGCCTGATCAGTCCCATGTTTAGATCGAGTCAGAATTAACAATGAACGTTATACAGACTAAGAATAATGAGCACGTACTCGGAGTGCCAGGAAGATGACAACTCTGTTTATACATTATAAACACTGCCTTTAAAACTCCTCCCTAGAAAAAGCGTACGAGTTTGGATACAGTGATTATTATTATGCAGAAGTGGAAGGGTGGCTCAGGGGTTCGGATCTCGCCTCCAGTCTGTGTGCATGGAGTTTGCACATTCTCACCATGCTTAGTGGGTCTCCGATGTATGTTCTGGTTTCCTCCTGAAGCCAAAAGACTACGCTGTAGCGGATTTGAATTTCCTCCATAGCATATGAGTGGGTGTTTGTGTATCTTGAATCTTGGGTCCTCAGCAACATAACATTTGCTACAGCATGGAACGCTGCAGTAAAATTGGCTTGGATGAATGGATTATGTGATGTTTGTTCAAGTTTTTTTTTTTTTGGGGGGGGGGGTGGTTTATGAAAAAAAAAAACAGCAAGGATATCTCAACATCTCTTTTTTTTCTCATTTTAATTTCTTCACCTTTGATGACAGAGAAAAAAAAACATTTAGTCCGTCTTCAATTCAAGGCAATTAGTGTGGGCAGTACAGCAAGTCCCCGGCTTACGAACGAGTTCCGTTCTGGGAGCATGTTCATAAGTTGGATTCGTTCGTAGGTTTGGTGCCTTCACAACCCCCGAAATGTTGAAACCATTCGGCATGAGAACAACCCACAACATTAAGATCCCCAACAGTGATTTGAATATGCACCATGTTGCCGGAAAGCTCATCCTCAGACTGCTGAGCCAGGAGCAGAAGGAACATTGCATCAAAGTCTGCCAAAAACTCATTAACAGTGACAAAAAGTAAGTGTATGGGTACGATCCTGAGACAAAGCAACAGTCTTCACAGCCCATCATCTCTATGAGTGAAAAAGGAGAGGCAGGGCCGCAGCTCGACCAGCTCACCTTTTTTCGACACTATGCATCAAGAATTCGTCCGCAGGAGCCAGACCGTCAATACCGAATCATACTGCCAGGTTTTAAAGCATCTGAAATAGGATGTATGGCGGAAGCGGCCGTATCTATGGACTGCTAATCTCTAAACTTTTTGATACTACCTCATACATTTGTGTCACCCCTGTCAATCACAGCAACATCAGCTAAGCAGGCGTGTCCGTGAGATCCTGTGTGTGAAACAGGACAGATTGTCTCCTCTGAGTGTGTTACACTGGCTTATAAAGCAGCATGAGCAGCGGTTAGAAAACATAGTTGGCTGGCTTTAAGGGCGTAGGGGTGTTTTCCTGTGGTTGTGAGTCTCATCACCGAACTGTGCTTGAAGTCTGCTGCAAATGCCAATTGTTTTTTACACATTCCTCGTAGTTTCTTGAACGAAGATTTCAATTTCCACGAACTTCTACAATAACCAGTCAAAGGGACATGTTCTGCTCCTTATAATCAGTACGATTTCCTTTGACTCTATCAGGCTTATCAGCGGCTCCATCGAGCTCCTGTGGACGTCTGGATGAACACAGACGTCAAGCCAGACATGTACTGTGTCACAAGGCATGATGCCAGACAGCCTGATACAATTGGATTTTCATTCATTCGGTGCAAATTCAATTTGGCCTGGGGTGCACTTGGAGTGATAGAAATGATTCAAAAGGTTAGGACGCTTAAGTAAGGCGAGCTTCGAATGCAGACAGCGCTTCAGTTTTATCCCACAGCTATTCCTTTAAGGTGTGCCTTTATTCGATTATAGCTGCTTTCGATTTAAGTGGTCGATCTATAAGATGAAGTAATAGTCACATGCATAGCTTTCACAACATACCTCATCTGTCTGTCTTAAACTGACTGTATACGTAATGATATTTTAATATATAGATAAAGGCTTCTGGATGCTTTGGTCTTTTTTTTTCCCCCCCTCATTTTCCATGCGGTCTTTTCAAGCATCAGCATGCACAGTGGGAGAGGTCAGTGCACGCGAGACCTCACACAGGTGTGGCTCACTATGAAAGAGGTGGCAAATATCACACAATCACATTAAAGGCCTGTATTAAAACAGAGTGCTGATGAAATTAGCATGAAACTGCTCAGTCACAAAACCGATTCAGATTTTAGTTCAGGCTCATCATTTACGCCTGTCATGAGACAAATAATAAGAAATTATCTTTAAATAAATGATGTCCGTGGATTTTGCATCGATAAGCATGTTTTTTTTTGTTTTGTTTTGTTTTGTGTAAAATCATAAATGCTATGCATCGCAGACATGAGACTCGGTTTCTAACCTGCGCGGGCGATGTTAATCAAATTTACAGTCAGACGTCTGAATTTTTCATGCCCCGCACTGATTGAGGATTGTAAGCGCAGAGACGTCGAGCTCACCTGGGGGGTTTGTACAGTACATTACTCAAGATGAGAGAACGAAATTACGAGGTCATGTCATAAGAGTCACATGCCCATAAATCATCCTTGATCTTGACAGAAACGGTCATCTAAATAACCACATTTACATTTAGGCATTTGGCAGATGTTGTTATTCAGAGTGCTCAAGTTTCCATCATTTGATAGATCCTCACGCTGGTTACTAACCAAGTATCACATTATCCAACCAAACATTAAATTTTCCTTAGTGGTCTAATATTAATTATGTTGATTATTTGTCTAGAACTGCATGGTCTGAAGTGTGCAGTACAACTTTTAATGCTTCTTTTAAACTAAAGTCTTTGGTTAAATTGAATACCTCTAATGGAGCATTAAAAAAAAAAAAAAGTAAATTCTTGTTACTACTTGCATTACCGTAACTACAGACAGTTCTTAGTCCTCACTAGCCTTGCTTTTTTTTTGTCTATGAAGACAAAACAGTGCATGCTTAAGTTACTGGGAGACCAGAGAGAGAAAACTAATCTGTCCTGTAGATATCATGTGAGAAAACTGATTTGTAATGATCAAGCACTGACACTAACAACTGAGACTTCTATGAATTTTTTTTTATAAAATAATTAATTAATTTAAAAAAAGAAAAAGCATATCCTAACTAAAACTTCACCAAATGTATATAATTAATTTTATTTTAATATAAATATAGATATATAACAGATAGGGAAATGAAATTGATTCAGTTATATATTGTGATTTTTTTCTGAGAAAAATTCATGACAACACACTGTCTCCAGAATCGTTTATTATTATTATTATTATTATTATTATTATATAAATGTATACAGGTTTGCATTTGATGTGGTTAAATGTTGTAGTTCCCCTATAAATCTTACAGGTGGTGCGCTGTACACAATCGTGACATTGAGAAAGTCGCAGTACAAATCAACATATAGGTATCGCGATACTATTGTATCTGGTGGTTCCTGGTGATTTCCATCCCTAATGTAGTATAAGTTTTCGAGTATACGTTTCCTTTGTTAAATAGCATTTCATTAAAATTGTTTAATTACAAGCTTTAGATTATATAAAGAAACGAATACTCAAAACATTTTAGTATTTTGGTGTCACTCAAAACATTTTTTAATTATAAAATTCCTCTCTGCAAGTTTGTTAGAAAAATACATACAAATTATTATAAACCGTCATATGTCAAATATTTTCATTATCTTTTAAAAAAGCATTTCTTTTTTTACTTTATGTGGCAAATAATTGATATGCCATTGGTGTGGTTTAATATTGTGTGATTGTGAACACACAATCACTACCGTGGTTCAAAAATCTAATTTCAAATAAAATTTTTATTTGTCACATACACAACCACACAAACGTATGACATGTCGTGAAATGCTTATACGACTCTCTGTGACTTAAAATGGAAAGATATTACTACAATTTATATATCACACTAAAGAATACAATTAAACTAAAAACAGAATTTGCAGTAAAAATACAAATTCATGCTGGAAATTTACAAAAAGGTACAAAATGAAATATAATAAAAATGGATAAATAAATGACACAGGAAACTATCGTACAAAATTATAGTGTACATAAATATGTATAAAAATCTAAAAGTACTGAAGTGTAAAAATATGGTATGTGGGTATGACCGCAGCAGTAAGATTGAAATATGGAGTGTGAAGTATGTAATACGAAATGATGGGTGTGTCAGTAAAAGTGTGGTTGTCCATGTCCCAACGTGCAAGTTAGTCCTCAGATTCAGTACAAAAGCAATCTTGAATAGACCCAACTAACTGCAGGAAGTGAGCCAAACATGAGCAGAGAGCAGCATTTGATCTGTAGATTGGCTACTAAACTGACCCACGAGGCATGAATTAAGTGAACATATGGATGTTTGGAGAAAGAAATAAAAAGAGACAAGCACAAATTGTTTTGATCCTTATACAGTATAATTACCTAGTAATTTAGGCTTTTCATTTCCCTTGCTGTATTTATGAGCAATAAAAGAGGTTTTGTGAGTATGATGTCAGCCCTAAATGCCCCTCGGTCAATGTTTTTGCTTTTATTCTCTTTTCATTTAGATGTGAAATGTGAAACCAAAAACAAATCAAAAGTATCTGTTTCTCTCTGATTGAGATGCAGGTGATGTAAGAGCCCTGCTGTCAGTGGGAGGCCACACCCCAGACTACCCAGCCATTGCATGCAATGCCGGTCCCAAGCTCGGATAAAATGCTAGCGTTTTGTCAGGAAGGGCATCCAGAGTTGTGCGCGAATCGGATGGTTGGCTTTGGCAACCCCTTGACGAGAACATCTGAAAGAAAGTTTTTGATATAAATGTGCCTCAACTTACACCTATCTAACAAAACATAAGCAGAGCTCATGCTAAGGATGCTGATAATGCATCTCCACCACTCTTAGTTTAATATAAATGGATTTGTATACAACAGATTTCATTTGACGTTTCTCAAATCACAATACCTTAAGCGATAAGCGACCTACTCCGAAGATGCAGGCATATTTTAATTCCCTTGTGACTGATGTGCCCCAGTCTTTTACATTTATTGGTGACCCATTAAACTGCCCTTCATGACCTCCAAGACCTCCTGTAGTAAAAAGGCTACACTGAATCTCCAAAGTCTCTTTCTTTCTTCATACACCACTTTCTGTGTGGTTCCCATGAGCCCTCCCTCATCGTCTTTGAACTATGATCTCAGTGACCTGTAAGGTCAGAGTTCATCTCAATGGCTCAAATAGGTGTGTCCACCATTATTAAATCTCACAAACTTAACATGGACGCAGTAACCATAACAATCTAACTCGTACCCCATACAGTACTCCTATTGAAAGTGTCGTTGTATGCGTTGTATGCAGCCGGCACAATCGCTTAACGCCAGCATCAGTAAATGGAGGCTGTTAAACACAGTCAGAGTGTGGGAACCAACTGAGCATGACAATGGCGCTTCCCTATAGTGTCTGTGCAACAGCGATTCCAACACAACAATAGACTCGCATAAACTACATCTCTAACAGAAGCACAAGGCTTATACATACACACACCCACTTTTGACGGAGTCAAGGAGAGTGCTGCTGGGATTTCATTAGTGTAACCTAGTTAACTGAACCAGGTGACAGCCAGGAAGACAGCACTCAAGGTCAAATGGCACAAGACAAGGGCAATGTGTCCCTAAATCAGAAAAAGTGCAGCATGTAATAAACGGGTAAATGGGTTATTATAGCAGAGACTGAACAGTTTCAGGGATGAAGCCATAGTTATTCTAATCTGGCTATAAAACAAAAAGACATATGTGCAGTTTATATATTAGTTCATATAGTGAAGTTTAAATATTATATATATGCAAATGAACTTAATAATTACAGCAAGTCCCAAACATACAAATGAATTCCATTCCGAGAATTTGTTCGCAAGTCCAATTTGTTCATAAGTCCAACAAACATTGACCATGTATTAGAATGCTAACCAAATTGGCTATGCACAATATAAAACTAACACATTCAATGATCCTTTCCTTGTTCGTTAGAATCGTGCAGATGGTTGAACAATTCATGTTAAAAGAGCGAGAAATGTCTGCAATCTTTTTACCTCGCTCCATTCTCTCAATTTTCACTTTTGTCTCCATCGTTATTGCTTGGCGCTTCTTAGCGGTATCAGCTTCATCATCTCTGCTTTTACGCTTGCTTCTGGACACCCTGGGATGCACGCTGCATGCATTTGACAATGTACACCGGACATGTGATCTAATTTGCACGATTGAACACGCAATAACACATTCATTTCTTCGAAAGTTCGTAACTCGAATGTATGTAATTAGTTTTAAAAATTAGAATCCATTCCTACAACAGACAGACAGTATGTCTATACCGGAATACCTTATTCCTACTATACTAGGATGCAACCTTTTAAAAGCAATAAACTACATCTGAATGAACTTTTCTGGCCTAATTTTAACATATGGATAACAGTAAGAGTTAATGAAAAGATAGTAAGCTCAGATAAGAACAAATGTAATCATATTACATATCATTTTAGCAATTTGACACTCCTCCAGTCGAATACAGGCTCTGCACACCGACCGTGAAGTGGTCACCTGAAACACGATTATAATGTAAGTATTAGGTATAATAATATGCAAGTATAATGCAAGTACCAAATTAAGGGTGCCAAATTCCACAACCCCCATTCCGTGCAAAAATGCATTATAAAGTTCAGTCGAGACTCACGTAACTCTTTTCTTTCCCCAGAGATAACCATATGACTAACCAGAACTAAATGTATGGCTATGTTAGTCGAACTACCCAGTAGTTCTGAGGGAAAAGGTGTAAAATTTACATATAATACATTTTGAAGTGTGTGTGCAATGCAGGAAATTTTACAATGACCAAGACCTATTGCAATGTACTGTATTTATACGCACCTCAATTTTGATTTAAGACAGACTTGAAAAACTAACCTGAACGATTCCTTCAAACTAAAAACAAGCCGAAGTTGTTCGCCAGAAGTTACCTTAAAAATACACTTAAAATGTAACCACGCTATTGAAGAAACACTATTTTAGACACTTGGCCTTGCTGTGACCACTCATTCTTGAGACACTATGTTAAATAGGAAGCCAAAAAAGGGCTCAGAGTTCCTGAACATGAGCATGTAAGCAACATATTCGTAAGATAAACAGGAAGGAAGCTATTGAAGACAACTATTCATATCAGATATTCGACCCTGCTGTGACCTCAACCATGTTTGGATCCATTACAAAATCTTTTTGTACAAACATATGTCCATATAAATCCTACAAGTATTCGACTACTCATTTTATGATAGCATGCTAATTATAATCTTGGCACAGATAAAAATAAAAATAATGTGTGCATTGCTCAATATAAAATGTGACATGCTTTTAGATACAGAAAAAAATATTGTTTATATCTATATAAATAAAAGAAAGGTTTTGTCTCTGTATTAGTCAGAACTTATTCTTTCAATTATATCTTTACGTTTCATACATTGGAGGACCCGAAACCAGCCTCAGAAAAAATATAAATCTGTATGTTTTTACGTCTGCGGCTGAACAGAATATAATGAAACTTTGTTTGTACTTTTTATTGAAGGTATTTTACTGAAGTTAAATCTGCGCCATGAATTAAATCAAAATGTTAAGTCTAAGGGACGTTATGAGCAGTTTTGTGCTACATTACGCCACAGCATCTACCACTTTTCTGGACGCCAAGTTGGGCATGGCTATACGCCTCACTTGAGGGAACCAATCAATATAAGCAGAAGACACAGCATGGCTTACTCCAAAAACAATGGTACTTACACTATGAAAACTTGAACTTTGTGCCATAAATTTAATACAAATTTTGTGTAGAATGTTCCAGAAGCTAATCAGCTTGTTTTTTTAGCTTTAATCTTTTAACTATTTCTACAAACTCTTTACCTGTAAATAAAGAGTAATTATTACGCTAATTTCCTAAAAGAACAACATATCCCTTTATTGTTAAGTTTTACATGCTGGAATTTCTGTAAAAACAAGCTACTGTAGTTCCTGTTATCACTTGCATGTACTTAGCAGCTATTAGCAGCTATTAGCAGATATTAGCAGATATTAGCAGCTGCTCTTTCAGCAATCCACACTACAGTATCCAGCGCTAACTGTAGCTAGCCACCTTAGCACCACACGTTCCAAACCAAATGCCAAGAGCCCAAAATATTACTACTTGAGTACAATTTATTCATAAATTTATCTAAATGTAACGTAATGACATACAGCATTACTGCCACCTCCTCTGATTGAAGGACGACCGTGTTCAAGAAAATCTGTTTATAAGGATTGAGTGAAACAGCGTTTGAGACACATGTATGCCAGGTGTGCAGTTGTGACTGAATTACCTGAGGCAGATATGAATACAAACGCTGTGATTATATTTGTTTTTTACCATATGTCTGCAAGGTGGCTAGTCCGTCTGTTGATTGTGCATGTACACAATGTGCTCATGTTGCAATACCAGTATAAACAATGGGATGAGGATGTGAAGCAACACCATGGTGTCTCTCATCATCAATTTCCCAAACAAACTTTTCATTGTCCTGCGTTAATTGTCAGATAAATAGAGCTGTGATTCGTAGGTAGATTTTCAATTCGATCTGATTAGATTTTTAAAGTGTTGTGCTTTTCGATCCGATTAAAAAGCACAAATTTTTCATTTGTCTCAAGCAGCCTTTATTCCTTACAGGTTTTGAACTATTAAAAACTACCAAATGTATCTAATAAACACTAAAATGCTGTTTAGGTCATGCTGTTGATTATTTAAAAGTACAAAGCAATATTTTTTTCTGCTCCACATTCCAGTCCAGTAGGTAGCACCAACTAACCATAAACTGAAAAGAATAAGTGGAAATATGGCAAAATGCGAATATTTGCACAAGATAAAAGTAGTTTGTATTTTCTGCAAGAGCTGAGAAAAAGCAGATACAAACGGTCATCGAGCTGGCAACCTGAACCTGTAAATAACTGCCACCAATATCCTTCGCCAGATGCGCTGGGGATCACATAGTACTGAGGGCAGGCTTAAAGAAGCTGTTTGAAACTTTTATAGCCCTCTGCTGCCTGTGAGATGAAACAAAAAAAAACCTTCCCTTGACCAATAACTGAACAAACCCCTTCTGCTGAAAGCACATATAGTCTTTAGGGAAATGGGGTAGAACTAAGTATTTTTGTTCCCGTTAAGGGTTGAGCAATTCTTAGGCTGAAGAAAATGTCAACTGTAACATGAAACAATAAAAATTGATCCAGGTCCAAATGAATGGCAATTTTGAACAGGAACATTATAAAATCTTATCATGGCAAAAACTCACAAACTAAATAATAAAAATAAATAAATAAATAAAAAATTTTAAAGGGTCAACAATTTCCTTCTCCGATACCATCATATGCACACTGAAGACTCTACAGTTTCTTTAAAGGGAGAATTAACCAAGCCAAGAAGAACAGAAAATTGGACTGAGTTCTTAAAAAAAAAAAAAGAAAGAAAAGAAACTGGCATGCACAGAATGCTTTCTCTGGAACAGGAAGTGTTGTGTTACTCACCTTGTTTCCTTGTTTTTGTGCAAGTTATAATGTGTAAATTATATTGGTTGGTTGTTATTGTCACATTTTTGTTAAAAAGCCTCAAACGTCAAAGAGGAAAAAAACAGTATATAAATAAACCTCAACCGCTAGCTTACATAGCCTGTAATTCTGTATCCAATTAGCCTAATATGGATGTCTTTGGAAACCAGAGTATCCAGAGGAAACCCACCACGCACAGAGAGAACGTGCAAACTCCGTGCACACAGACCCAAGATGGGAACTGAACCCTTGACCCTGGAGGTTCGAGGCCACAGTGCTAACCATGACACCCCCATGCTGCCTGGAAATAAGACTAAATATTTCTAAGATTAAAACTAATGAGATTCACAACTCTATGAGTTAAGCACACACTCTATTGTTGCGAATAAAGAGTAGAAAAGAAAGGGTTCTTTATTTTGTAATTACATCACATTTAAAATTTTCTTATTTTAGGAAATCATTTGGGGTTTGAGGAGCTTTAGCAGCAGTTGCAAGCATGGAATGACAGAATGACAGATTAACATTAAAGTTAAATAAAGTATACATTCGTTCATTCATCGTCTATACCGCTTATCCTGTGTACAGGGTCGCAGAAAGCCTGGAGCCTATCCCAGAAAACTTTGGGCACAAGGTGGGGTACACCCTGAACAAGGTGCCAATCCATCACAGGGCATACATGCACCCACTACACACTTATTCACACACTACAGGCAATTTTGAAACACTAATTTGCCTAATCTGCATGTCTTTGGTCTGTGGAAGGAAATCTGAGTACCAAGAGGAATACCCACCAAGCAAATCGAACCCTCGACCATGGAGGTGCGAGCCACAGAGCTAACCACTACGCCACCGTGCGGTCTAGGAAGTAAACCTTTTGGTATAAACACTGGATTTTAAAAGTAACTGAACTTGCTAGTTTCATGATATTATTGTTTTGGCAATGCTTCCTCTTCTGAAAAGAGCAACGTCTTTACACACAGTCACTGCAAGATTGAGTATAGCCAGTTCTGTAAATCATCTACATCTTCCGGATGCTCCCGTTGGTGACCGCCACAGTGGACCATTTGTCTCCATCTATCTCTGTCTACCGCATCTTCCCTTGTCACTCCAACCTCCTGCACATCCTCCCTCACCATAGCCATAAACCTCCTATTGGGCCTTCCTATTTTCCTCCAGCCCGGCAGCTCCATCCTTCTTCTTCACATGTCTCAAACCATCTTAATCTGGCCTCTATAACTTGGTCCCCAAAGTGTCCTAAATGCACTGTTCCCCTAATATACTCATTTCTATAAGGGTGTTTAAACAGATTAATACACGTGCTGTAATAGAATGTATGTATTACATTTTTTAACATTAGCTCATCAGACCTAACATATTGTTATTAGCTTTTTGGTTGCTTACATCGAGGGGTCTCCACAGAGGACCATACAGACCACACGAAACTTGACATGGGTTTTACGCCGGATGCAACCCTCTCATTTTATCTGGGTTTGGGACCGGCAGCGGCTGGGGTTTGGGCATTGGGTGGAAACTGAACCCGGGCCTTCCACATGGCATTCCACTGAGCCACCAATGCCTGTCAGACCTAGCTTGTATCGTATTGAATAGTATAGATCTGTTTAGCAAAACACAACATATTCGAGGTCAGGCTATTAGAACATACCAGAATTACACAGCTGGCAACATCTGTTTAAAATAATCACCTAATCAGTGTCTTGTAAGTGAGCTGGATAACCACGATGCATAAATGTTACATAACCACCCTATTTAACACACAAACAAATTAGCTTTTTCGTGGATATATTGGATTTATGAGTCCTACAGTGGAATGAGCACACCCATTTCCTAAGGCTATATGAAAATGTAACTACAGATTTAGAACCTAAACTAATGCATATAGTTAATGACTCACTCCTTTTATGTCTAGCATTGGCGTAAAGCTTACCTGCATTGAATCGGCGCTTATTATTTCCCCATGAAGTCGTTTCCCGATCTCAATCGCTAATTTCGACTTCCCTGTACCAGTAGCCCCTAAAATCACGACCAAAGGGGGGATTATTCCTTTCCCAAGCGCACGCTGCACACCAAGAGTGGAGGCCGCCATGATGGTAGCGCGACAGCGCGCAAGTCTGCACTGAGCATGCGCGCCCGAAGCAGCCTGCGGCAGGGCGCTGTATCTTAGCAACCTACTGCAGTTTCTATAGAAACATCGTTGCATCGAGCTCAGATTTTGTGTGCGTGTGTGTGTGTGTGTGTGTGTACTGCTCGTTCCTTGACTGTTAACCGGAAGCCTGGTGTTCACTTGTTCTGACGTCTAGATTATACACTATTGTATATTTATAATCGATTCGATAAAGAGTGAACGTTGTTTTAAAAAAATAAGATATTTTTTCACACCAACGAAAACAACAACAAAGCAATGATTAAATGCTTTTGCCCCCTTGCCTTTACAGCACCACTGGTCATCGGGTGCGCACGTGCTTTTGTTGACTCACAGAGTCCCGGAACACGCGTATAGCTGCCTGGTTGCTATGGAAATCTGAACTATCTACGCCACCGGGGCGGGGGGAACGAGATAGATGTCAGTTACCATGGAGAGTCGACTGGAAAACACATCATTGTGGTCTAAACTCAGTCCTACAGGTAACCCAGCAAATGGTGCCTTTAAAAAACAATAAATAAATAATAATAATAATAATAATAATAATAATAATAATAATAATAAAGAAATTGCTCAGTGGAAAAATATTTTATTTATTTCAAAGTGTTGTTGGTGTAGTTTTACACTTTCTGTAGCTAAGTTACCAAGTCGATCTCATTCAAGCATCGTTTCTCTAAACACATGCCTGACTTTCTATTAAGCTACATGAAATCAAGTTTAAAGAAAAAATATGCAGGGCGTTCAGATCAATCCAGTACATTTAATTGTGCAGAATAACAAGACAACGGTCATGAGAGGAAAAACTCCTCCACCTTTATTTTTCTATATAATCCCCTGTTATACTAATGCACTTAACCCAGCATTTCACTAGGATACCATATGTATGTCGCATATTATATAAAATATATATAGCATACTCAATATTTACTCAGCATTAATTACAATGAATTAAAAAGTATTCATCCTCCTGGATTACAGTCACCAATATTTTTTTATTGCAGACCAATGTGTTTCTAAAGTACATTTTCAAGTCAAAATTATTTTTTGTTAGCCTATAATTGAAAATAATAATAATAAAAAAAAATAATAATGCTGATTAAGTATTCAGTCCCTTCCATCTAGTACCTGGTAGAAAGATCTTCTGCAGCAATAACAGCTTTAAGTCTACTAGGGGTAAGCTCCTAACAGCTTTGCACAGTGTCTGACGGATTTCACACCCATTTTTCTTTGCTCCAGGTTCTTCCGCTTGGTTGGATATTATTTCTTGGCTGTAGTTTTTAAACAGTGCAACAGATCTTAATTTTGAATTTGACTGGACCATTATAGAACATTCACCTGTTTGTTTGTAGCAGATTCTTTAGTATTTTGGCTTTTCTAGTCCTCCTTAAATTCTGACAAGAAGCACAGTTTACACCTCCCATTCTTTTTTTTATCACACACAAAAAAAAAAAACTGTATTCTCTTTCATGTTTCTACTGTAGGTTTCTTTCTAGTCAGCCTCCCATGAAACCCTCAATTATGGAGAGCTCATAAAATAGCTGTCTGGTGCACTAGTGTACACCACTCTCAGCCACTGTACTCTGTAATACTGTACTTTCACTCCTGTTGGCCTCATGGTGGCTTTCTTCATCAGTCTTGTCTAACTGCCTTGTTGAGTTATGAGGGACAGTCCTGTCTAGGTAGTGTGAGTGGTGTAAAATGCAGCTTCAACTTCCTCACTATTGATCCAACAGTACTAAGTGGGATGGCCGACCTTTTAGATGTAATCATTTTTTCTATTTCTAATTTATGAAATTCTGAATGACAGTGTCGTTTATGAGAGTTCAAATAACATGATTTTTGTTGTTGTTGTTGTTGTTGTTGTTTAAAAAATGGGAGCTGAAATATTTCACAGGTGAAGGCAAATTATAAGTTCAGTGTGTCCCTATTGATACTGTATTTTTCTCTGGAGTTTCCAAAAGAGGGCTTGAAATGTTTATGCAAGCACCATTTTTTTGTTTTTGTTTTTTTCCCTTTGAAATACATACTGAACAATAATCTGGTATAATGTTTCAATTTCTTACAATCTTGTATGGTGAATTTTGAAAACTCACTGTACAAGAGTTTGCAATAAAAAAATAGTAACAGATAAAAGGTGTACATTTTTAATTTGTTATTTGGACATTCCTAAATTACTCAGAGTGAAAACATTTGCAACCCCCATTAACTATAAAAATTAAAAGTATACTTCAAAAAACAAGAATAATATCTTAAAATAAAAAAGGTTATGATATTAGAACAATAGAACACTTTGGTAAGTGATGTTTGGTAGAGGTGCTAATAATTTTTGAATCATTCAATGAATTTTGCTAATTCATTTCTAAAATGATTAAGTGAAAGGAAACACAGACATAATAGTTTTGATTTTGAATTTATTAATTGTCTGACTTCTATGGGCTCATGAGGTACTGAACACAAAGTGCTTAATGCTGCGGTCATGCTCCAAGTGTAACGTTTGGTCACTAGGAGAGACAAAGTGAAAAAACGAGCAACAAACAAAAAGAAAAAAAAGAAAAAAAAAACAGCAGAAAAATAAAAAGGTATGTGACAAATATTAACAGTAACAAATGGATTATTAAAGCTTGCCTCTTCCACCAGAAATTAAACATAAATAAGACAGAGTGTTGCGCTTACTGATGGTATATGCATCTTAGAGGAGGACATTGGAAACGAGGTGAACTAGGAGAACCCCATCGAGGAATGGGGGTCTGACCTATTGAGACGCATGAGACATGCCGTGCGGAGGTTTTAACAACAGTAAACTTTTAGGAGCTAAAACAGAGATATCTTATGGAGAGTAGATCAGACGTACATACTGCACTCAATTACTGCTAAAACTGTAGTGCATCAAGAACAATAAATTGAAAGATCAGCGGAGACTGATCAGCAAGGCCAGGCTTTCATTTTTATAAAGCACAATATTAATCCCATAATACGATATGCGTGTAAAAATGGCTTTAAATTTAAGGCTAGGTTGAATCTGAAAAGGTTGGAGGCAGAACATGATGTGCAAATCAGCCTTCAATATAACAGCATATATGGGGGGGGCGTTAGGTGTGAGAAAGCAGTACACCATGCAGCATGATGACATTATACAAGAAGATCCGTAAAGTTGCATGACTCAAAGGATATTGCACTAGGAAGAATAAAATTTACTGTAATTAAAAACAGACTCTAATATATGAATAAAGAAGCATATACCACCAGTAGAGGTTTTGTATACAGAAAAATAATAATAGTAATAAAAAAGGTCGAAAACACAGAAAAAGACATTAACAGTACAAAGAAACACAGAAATTTGTAAGAAAATAGATTATAAAAAGACTTTTCTCAGCATTTTTTGAATTATATCCTTAAAAACAGAAGATGATTAGGCAGTGGAAACAACAAGGTGTCTAGCAATGCAAAGTAAGGTTCTATAGTGTCATTTTAATGTTTTACTTTTTTTTGTTGTTTTTACTTTTGTTAACAAAAATAGAAGCTTTGAGATACTCTGAGATAAGTTTAAGCCAAGTGGGCCAACTGAGTTTCAGGGAAAAAAAAAGTTAAAATCAAAAACAACCTTGATTTTGGTATTAAAATGGAAAGCATATATATATATATACAGTAATACATTTTACACACCTATACAGCTGAGCTATTATGTACAAATGGTTAAAGATCTCACAGTTTATATATACACACACACAACATGTCGGTAAGGCATGGACTCAGATGTGCACCAGTACAAGAACATTAAGAAAACCAATAAATCAAATATGTGATCTTTGTAAATAAACGGAAACACCTTTTTGTTGTTGTTTTTGTTTTTCTACTCCACCCGGGATGGAGTACTGCAAAGGCCTCGCAAAACTTCACTTTCAAACTGTTCAAATCACTTTGAACATTAGTAATAGCACAGCAGGGCAAAGACTTATTAAATTGGATAATTTGCAGATTTCTTCACACAAATCCACCTTTACAAGGGTGGTCAAACATGCATAAATGCTAATTGCTACATGTCAAGCAAGGCCTGAATGGCATGGTGTTTCAAATTCATAAATTACCCCTGACTAGAACTATTTTACTATGCAAAACCTTTCATTTTTATTAGCAAGGTATTCTTTGGGAAACTCAGTGAAGTTCATGTAATCCACAACCAGAAGTGACTGCAGAATCAAATGTGCAAACATTGTTGGAGACTAAAACAAAAGGAGTACAGATGTCTTTAATCTTAATTAATCCCCACTTTTAACCAAGCACCATAACAAATAGTCTTTGTGCCTGAATCTGTGACCAACTTTAAGAGCGTTTCAGTTCTGCTATCCTCCTAAGGAGCTGCTGATGCCTGTTTTTGAGCTGCTTCTTCTCCTGGGCTTTTTGCCTATCTGTGACATGTAGCAGATGCAGGTACTCCGTCGCCTTGGTGAGGATTACCACCTTGGGCGTCTTTGGACAGTCCACGAGGCCTGGAATCTCATCTCTTAGTGCCAAGAAGCGTGACCGCAAGTCATTGCGCCTCTTCCTCTCTAGAAAATTGTGATTCTTGCGTCTGTCCATGTCCTCACTGTCTGAGCTTTGAGGGCTTGCCGGTTGCGATTTGGAGCCGTGATGTGGTGAGGCAGGAGGTGGTGAGGAGGTGGTGGAGGTGGAGTCTGCTGATGAAAGGGAAATCGATGAAACAGGTGAAACAGGTGGTTTGCTCTCGAGTGTTTGGATTGTGGAGCATGTGCGGGGCTGTGAGGTCTCCTGGCGGATCCTCTTGCGAGGGGGCTCTGAATCAGGGGACGGGGCGGCGTAGTTGTGCTGCTGTTGGTGGATGGAGATGTGAAAGCGCTTTGTGCCCGGGTCGTGTGGGTCGGCGCGCACTGTGATGGTGACTGGCTTGCGCGAGTTCACTGCCCGAGATTTTCCATGCTTGTGTTCCACCGTCACTACGTCAATCTCCTCATCATCTAAAACAACAGATATTATAAACCATTTAATCATTTGCCACGTACAATAAATACAGCATTTATTGAAGATGTACTGATGGCTAAATGTTGGTTATATAATAGATGTCTTAGTGCATCTATTGACTCCTTTTCAATCAAATGGCAAATCGAAGCTGTTCTCTAGGATGTGGCACTGCCTCGGCTGGGAGACTGTAGAAATATGAAAATAATAAGTCACTGTCCAAAAAGTTCCCTTTCTTACAACAGACTTCTGCTATGAATCCAAATCTATTCAAGGCCAACACTTGGGTCATAACTACACCCTTTGAAAATGGATTTATTTTGAGACAAAAGACAGCTTAACTGAAATCACATGAACATCATGCACAAGTTACAAAAGAACACCAGTAACTTGACGAAATATTCATTGAAATATTTCACTTCTGCTGACCTCTAAAAGAACTGCTTAGTTTCAAAACTGTCTTTACGGCAGGCATTTTCTGTAATTAAAGCTTTAAAAGGGTAAGAAAAAAGCCTTTATAATCCGTCTCACAAACATACTTTAATCCTCCGCTAAACCTATGCTGGACCTTTCTGGCTCTGGTCTTCCACAACTCACAAATTCAGTTCAGCCACTTCTCATTGGCTCGATTTGCAGCCACTCACTCTGAGTGCCCCGCCCATTACTAAAACAACCCATCCTGTTGTTCGAGCTCAGGAATGTAGGACCATGGCACAAGTCCACAGAGACATTCCACAAGGAGCCCGGAATGATGTCAACCTCAAAACCAGGGCATTGGTATATAACTGGAGTAACACCTCTGCAGGATTCTCACACACTACCTTCACTGTCTAAAAGCTCACACAGAAACAGCATGTTACACTGAAAAAGGACAATGCTGATTACATTATTGACTTGCTTATTGTTAAAGCTTAAGACATGTTATCAGACTTTTTTTTTTCTTTTTTCTTAGAGATTTTGAATCCTTAAAATTCAGCACAGCATGACAGCTTAAGAACTCAGTGATCACTTGAGAATAACATTTCAGTTTCATCTAAGAAAAGTACTAGCCCATCACATGTCTAAGTCAAGGTCAAGGACTCTGCACCTACCAGATGAGTCGGTGTGTGACTCAGATCCAGAGGACACCTGCTTCTTGCAGCCGCTCAGCGGGAAGGTCAACACAGCCGCCGGATCCACGCAGTCTGCCATCGGGCTGCTGAGAGATAACGACTCCGCGTGACCACTCTGTGACCTCGAAGCGGGAATCTGCGGGACAAGAGGCACCTTGGCACCACCCTGGCACAACATGTGCTCGCTGACAGCCTTCTCGAGCCTCTGAGTGGCCGAAAAGCCGCTCCACATGCAGTCCTGTATGATTATCGAGCTCAGGTTGCATTGTGCCTCATGTTCGTCATCCTGGCCCAGGAAGTGAGACACCCACTCGAGTTTGTCTCCCAGTGATGGACACACAGATGTTTCATCCAGCCGCCTGACAGGAGACATGGGGGGTGTTGGCACGAGCTCGAACTTTTTCCAAATGTCCTCGCTGGGTGCAGTGGATTTGAAAAAGTCTTCGTCTGGATCGTGGTCGTCATAGAAGTAGTGCTGGTATTGATCAGGATCCTCCATGTCCCAGCATGCATAGGGGAAAGGGCTCGCGCTGATTCCTGGCATTTAGAGTGTTTCAGAAGTAGGCACCAGGCACAAGTCAGAACAAACACAACCTAAATTTAAAAAAAAAAAAAAAAGTTAAAAAAAAAAAAAAACATCAATCAGGAATCAGGTCTTGCATGTTTTCTTGAAAAGCATTTATTCCACAGATTTGAAATCAATTAAATTGTCAACTGCAATTAATCAATTAGTAACATGTTGACTGTCTGGATGCTGGGTTACTATTGTCTAAAATAAACGTTAAATCTGTTATTCAAATAACCTGGCAGTAGGCACACCTTGAGAAATGTTAAGAGAACCAAGACATGGAAGAAAGAGAGAGGAAAAAAAAAAAGTTTCGCAACACGTTTACACAACCCAAGCTAGGAGTGTTACAGTACCAGCTGATCCCACACACACACACACACACACCAAACACTTCACTCCACTCACCACAAAGCAGCATTCACCCAGGCAGCACAAACACGTAATGATTTCTCTCCTTTCCCAAGCTTACCGTAAGCTATTCTCCAGAGTCTGTATCCCGAAAGACATTTATCTGCGCTGCGAAATTCCCCGGACAAGAATCCCTCCGTGTCTTCTGCAGCCCAGTTTGTTCACACTAGCGTCCTGTCTCCCAATAAATAAGCTGCATATATGTATCCAGGGGAAAAATATCTATATATACGCTTTTATATGTATTTATATGTATTTATTGCGTCCAGGTATCTTGCTGCAGCTGTTCCGTGATTTTTCAGTCCTCGTTAATGAAGCACTAAGTCCAAGCAGTTAGTGGAGTAGAGAGGAGAGATCCACCCGGCGCTGCCGCTTCTACTCACTATGGATCCGACAAACAACTAGCGCTCTGTATTATCCGCGCTCATTTACATAAAGGGGCGGGTAGTAGTTACGTAGCCCCACCCACTTAAAGTGACAGGCTCGGCGAGTAAAAAGTGTATTCAAAGACACTCACTCACTCAATCATCGTCAATACCGCTTTATCCTGTATACAGGGTCGCGCGGCGGGGGCACAATCCATCGCAGGCGCGCGCGCACACACACACACACACACACACACCGAGCAATTTGCAATGTCTTTGGGCTGTGACAGGAATCCCACCAAGCACGAGGAGAGCATGCAAATTCCATTCACACAGACCCTGAGGTGCAAGGCAACAGTGATAACCACTATACTAATGCTAAATAACTATGCTAAACCCTATATGGTCAGTGGGCTACAGTTTGGAAGGTCCCAGGTTAAAATCCGACCACCGCCAAGTTGTCCCTGTTGGGCCCTTAACCCTCAACTGCTAAGATGTATAATGAGACGAAAATGTAAGTCACTCTGGATAAGGGCATCTGCCTAAATGTAAATAAAAGTATTTCGCCAAACTTACAATGACATATACGTCAGTATGGAATTAGTCCCCTTTTTGCAGCACTAACAGCTTCTACTTTTCTTGCAAGGCTGTCCACAAGATTTTGAAGAGTTTCTGTGGGAATTCATTCCCATTCATTCCGTAGAGCATTCCAGTTCATCCCAAAGGTGCTCGATGGGGTTGAGGTCAGGAATCTGTGCGCTCAAGCCATTCAAGTTCTTCCACACCAAACTCAACAAACCATGTCTGTATAGTCCTCACATTGTGCACTGGGGGACAGCCATGTTGGAATAGAAAAGAGTCTTCCCCAAACTGTTACCACAAAGTTGGTAGCCTAGCATTGTCCAAGATGTATTGGTATGCTGAAGCATTAGCATTGCACTTCACTGGGGATAAGGGGCCTGATTGATTGGAAAACCTGAATTCAATCATTAACAGGTTTGGCAAATACTTTTGTTCGTATAGTGTATGAAAATATTCATCTGCCTGCTGTATTCAGTTTAAATTGGACAAAAAAAAAAGGTCCAGTATGATACATATTGTAATACTTTGATGTTTTACTCTGCATTGTTATTTTAGTTTACCGGTTTGTTAGTACTTTCCTTTTTTATTAAAACCCTTGCAAATACAGTGAAACCTTGTCATCAAATTTAATTTCCTTCTGGAGGTGAGTTCTTTTTTATTGCGATAGAAACTTTCCCATAAGAAATAACATAAAGGCAGATAACCCAATGCAGCCACCCAAAAATATTATCAGTATTACAAAAAAAAAGAAAACCAAGTAGTTTCTGGACGCGTGCCAAAGGCAACATCGGTATCATCATTGACTCTTTGAAACACCTTTCATTGAATGAAAAATATTTTGTAAAATTCATAAACCCGCTTCACTTGGCTATCCACGGACGCAAACAGGTTGTGCAAAATTTAAATTCTAAAGGTGTAAGGGAGGGCATTTGTATACCGAGTGCATTTGAATTTCAAGTGCTACTAAATAAAAAAATGCAAAAAAGGCCAGCACATAAAATTAATTGCTTCCTAAGGGTTTCCTTCAGGTGCTCTAAAAACATATGTGTGGGCAGATTGGTGTTTCCAAAGTTTCCCATAGTGTACAAATAGGTGTGTGAGTGTGTGTACGTTTTGTGCCCTTAGATGAGTTGCCACTGCATACAAGGTTTCTTTCAGCATGTGCTCTGTGCTCTTCTTGTGAACCTAAATGGAATAAAGTGATAAGCTGAATGAATGAATGAATTAATTAATTAATTAAATAAGGTTTAAATTTGATGGAGGGAAAAAAGTTAATTGATTTCTGTCAGAGCAAAATGAAGATACACATTCAGGTTTTCTTTCTTTTTTTAAAAATTTTTTTTTAAATATATTTTATCTGCTACAGTATTTTTATGTTCTCAGGTCAGTCGGCTAAAATACTATGCTGGGTCTGGTGGGTTGATGACCTCAGTAATACAGTTTTTCCTCAGTGGAATCGGAGTTATATCTTCAGGACCTGAGACTGATATGCAGTCCATTGTTTGTTGTATCGATACTCCATCTGACCAGCATTAG
Source organism: Clarias macrocephalus (assembly GCA_011419295.1). Lineage (NCBI taxonomy): Eukaryota > Metazoa > Chordata > Actinopteri > Siluriformes > Clariidae > Clarias > Clarias macrocephalus. Next base: position 67,169 of record JAAGKR010000881.1, on the reverse strand, counting down.
GTATTTTTCAAGATCACTCTGTTCCATTACACACTGCCCTGCAGAGTTTGAAGTATTCCCAACTCAGATGTATGTGTGTTTGGACTAATGCAACTGTCAACCTCTGCAACCCTTGTCATATTGTGTGTGATGACTTAATGAATAAATTAAAATTTATTTCCTTCTGTTTAAATTGATAAACTGGGAGATATGGATATCATTGTAAAAAATACTGTGAAATGAGGATGATTTAGGGTGTGAACTCCTACCCCCACTTCCCGACAAATATTTTATGGCAGTTCCAAATGTTTGTGAGTTCGCAGAGTTCATGGGTGGTTAATGAAAAACACAGCTGAATGTATGCAATCTGTGTCTAGTAGCATTTCTGTTGTTCAGGACAGAGCACCTAAATGCGAACAAATAAATAGCTGATTTTAAAACCTCAAATTTAAACCTAAGGTCAATTTTAAGCATGATTGTTTTATGTAACCTGTATTTTAATTGATTTTTTTCACCGAATGTGAAAGCCATGTTACACACTGCTAAAATCAGCTTATATAATCCCCCTTTGTATTGACAACTGGGGAACTAGGAAATGATGGTAGTTGTATGACAATAGTTTGTGTGTGTGTGTGTGTGTGTGTGTGTGTGTGTGTGTGTGTGTGTGTGTGCGTGCGTGCGTGCGTGCGTGCGTGCGTGTGAACTTCTTGTACGTTATCACAGTTTTGATATTTGAGGTGTTAATTAAGAAGTCTGTCTGAAAAGCTGTGCACAAGTAATGGACAAAAGGAAAATTTGAATTGACACCTTGAGTAAAGAAGAGACACAAAACTAAGTCTCAGGATCTGGTATTATGATGACTTGTGAAGGTTTGATATAAGAATAAGAGGTCATTCTAATCTTTTTTAAAATCGGTTTCAAAATAATGCTATAAACGTATAGCTTTCTTTATGCACTGAAACATTGTCAGGATTGAATCAGCTGTATTAGTGTTTGTGATTAATGTAAACCCAAACCTTAGCTTTAATTAAACTGCAAGCATAATTCATTCATGTAATGCAGATGTGAAGGAATGGTGTTATCATGCACAACCCTACATAAGAAATTATCATATTAAACATAAAGTGTTTTGACTAGCGTTGTGAGGAATCTGTTATTCTATCTTCACTCTGGTGTGTATATTCACGGATCACTCACTGCGTTTGGCTCGAGGCTTGAAAGGACACATTGACAAAGTGCACTGAATGCCATCTGGTGCCTTCAAGCCCTGAAGATATAGCATAAGAGGTCAAACCAGAGGTAATGTCTCTCTTAGACTCATGACTCTAAGGCTGTGAACTCGTCGACTGATCTATGAGCAGTTGGATTTGTTCATGCCTTCCTTTCTCTAAACCCAAACCCATGTTTACTATGAAATATTAGCATGATTATTTTCTGTAAGTAATTGATTTCATATTTATATTTAACTCTTATTCTTTTCGGTTTACTTTACAATATGTATCCCCTAGATGTATATGTGTATGTATACCTACATGGTCCATCACAATAGAACAGCCACAACAACAATCCGTCCTGGACCCGGGCTTTGCGAGGGGCCCAGGAGGGTTCAATAATCCTCTGCATTGACATGCATAGTAAACCCATTCAAAGTATTCCTGCATATTGTTTGCAACTCATTAGATCAGTTAATATGCCTCTGTTTTTTTTTTATTTTTTATTATTTAGTCTGGTGCATTTCACAGGAAGAGCTTCCATGTCCGTTGAACGTTTTATGACTAATTACAGTTATGTTACTTTCTTTTATGCAAGTTTGCTAAGATTGTGCAAATATCAGATGCACAAAAAGAAAAAATAGGGAAGAGGGACTGGCAAACACAAGTGCATGTGTGTCAATATACTTAAAGTAAAATGATACACTGAATTTATTATTATTATTATTGGCAGCACAGTGGCTGCCACTATTTGGTATTAGTGTTGGCAGCTCTGTCACCTTGCACCTCCCAGGTCCGGGTTCTATTCTCGACTCAGGGTCTGTGTGCATGGAGTTTGCATGTTCTCCCAGTGCTTGGTGGGTTTCCTGCGGGTTCTTCGGTTTCCTCTCACAGTCCAAAGACATGTACAGTAGATTACGCTAAATGGCGTTGTCAAATTGCCTGCAGTGTGTAAATGCTTGTGTGAATTATTACTGGAGGTCCTACCACACCTCCAAGGTGTCTAGGGGTTCCTAGATGGATTATTATTACCTTTTTATTATGCACTAGAGCAATTTCCATTTCACTGAATGTGTGCTCAAGTTTCCCATTTTATACGATTTGTCCTAGACTCGGGCAAACAAACACACAGGCAGGTCTGCCAAACCTGAACACCTGAACTTTGTTTATCGACCTGTTATGCTTTTCCAAAAACTCTGCATGCATCTGAAGTTATCACAACATATCGTATCTATTCCAATAACTGGGAGATTGAGCCCAAAAGTTCTCCCTATCACCCTATCATTCAGCAGGACTCAAAAGAGACCAGGGGTAGCTCAGTGGTTAAAGCATTAGCCTACCAGTCAGAAGCTCCCAGGTTTAAACCTCAGTGCTACTAAGTTGCCACTGTTGGGCCCTAGAGTAAGGCTTTTGCTCAGATGTAAAAATGGAAGTTAAATGTAAGTCGCTCTGGATAAGGCTGTCAGTCAAATGTAAAACTGACTCTATCCTTGCTTTTGCAATTCAGTTTCCTTACAGACCCATGGATCCACCCAAAAAACATCTACACCCTGTTAACCCACTTCTCCTTTCTTCTACACTACCCGACTGTGTAGAAGAACAGGGCAAGGGCCTGTCCAGAAGCTGGATTTTCTCATCTCTTCATCATTATCTGAAGCTTTTTTAACCCATGTATTTTTTGTTGGTAATCCAATGTTAAAGCATAGGATGCATGACCTGAAATGATCTGAATAGCTGCATAGACAAGACACAAGATGCCAACATCTTCCCTCACACTGTCTTCATTTGACCAAAATGTCCTTGCACCTCAGGGATATCAGCTTTAGTTATAGCACTCTTGCATTGTAGCTGCAATCCTGTCATCATTAATCTATTACTGTAAAGAAAATTAAATAATCTGTAATTAGCTTAGAAAGTTTTCAACTAAAAACATGCACTTGTCTTACGAAATAACTCGCATACATGTTCTGCCATTTGCTTGCATCTAAATTTGTTTTAAATAGCATTAGGTGTAATATGACACAAAAGTTTATCAGCTTGTGCTTTGGGACATTTTATGAGGGGTGTTCAAGTCAAACCAGGATTTTTCATTGTTCAGAATAACAAAACAGTTATGAGAGTACCTTAGAGAATTAAATAATGCATAAGTGGTGTTCCTGAATGATTGTGTGTACAGTTCCAATAGACAGATGCAAGTCTTCCACAACTTGATGACAATTTATCCATGATTTTTCATTTAGGGATCAGGTTCTTTTGCTAAATGTTTACAGAAAAAGTGCAGTGGGCTCCGAACCACCTCTGCAAAGATCAGCATTTACATACATATTACCTTTAAAACATTTGTACCATTTTACTCCAATCTCATTACCTTGATGCTCCTCATAGTTACAGTATGTATTGATATAGTTTGGTCTTAATAAACCTAATTACACTATTATTATATTGATTATACTAAACTATTAAGTACAAAGACAAAGTGGTCCCATAGGCATTCAGTCCTTTGGGGACGCTGTTCCATGATTCATCTAGGCAGAGTAATACGGTTGCTGTTATCACCCCAAAAACAAAACTGCTCAGTCACTCTTGTAATCTTAAAATACACAGTATATACAGTATATACTCTACAAGTCAAAATTTTTACACACCACCTAATTCCAGCTTTTTTGATTCTTCCTACATTGTAAAACAATGCTCAACATCCAAAATGTTCAATAATCTTCTTTTGACAGTTGCTATTGAGATGTGTAACTTTAAATGAATGTCTTCTCTGTAGAACTATACTATATACTGTATGTCAGACAGTGAGGTATCTAAAATTCACAGTGATGAGTCAAATTAAGAACACAATTGTGATATTTACAAAGACTTTAACTCATGCGTGTACATAGCATCTGGTATTATGTGGACAAATTAAAACTGTATAGAAAGTCCCAACATTTATTTATTTATTTGTAATTTCTGTGGATTTATTCAGACTTTCCACAACTGTGGAGATTATTCATGCAGATATAAAAATTTGGAGCAAAGAACTTTAGTTCTTGTAGGGAATCCTGGTGATCCATTACACCGTATCCATGTATGCATATCAAATATAAGACCTCTCACATGCATGAGAGGTCTTATAAGGTCTTACAAATTGCATTATATAGACATCTATGTACTTTATAGTGTAAATTCAGGTACACTGACTATATGTAACCAACATTTTCATATTACCAACATGAAAACCAAAAATCTTACTTAACAATATTTTTACAAGTTATTGTCAATCCTCACTGATTAATCCTGTTCAACTCATACTACACTCACTGTTACCCAAATTATAATGACCAAAATGTTACCCAGTAGAGGAAATACGTCATGCAGCAAGTGGATTGCAAATACCAGATAACACTTCCCTGCCAAGAATTCCTTATAAAATGTACACATAAAACCAAAACAGTGATCATAACACTAAGATATTATTATTTCATTAATATGAAGTACACGAATCTCATAAAACATTTATAGCCCATTAAAGCTGATGAGATGCAGAGAGGAGGTTGATCAAGCCCCTTTCATGGGGCCCCTACAACACACACACACACACACACACACACACACACACACACACACACACACACACACATACACACACACAGAGTAAAAGAGAGAGAAACTCCTTCTGAGACGTGTGTGAATGGGGAGCATTGGGGGTCCTTAAGCTCCTCCTTCTCACGAGGTCGTTGCTGTTTCTGATTGGTTGATTTTTTAAAAGATGCACGGCTAGGGGAGACCTCCTTGTCCCTTGTAATGTCCAAATGCAAATAAAGAGTACTCCTAAGTGTGGGGCCTCATCTGTAGGGACAATGACATCCTCTATTCTATATATATCCTTTCTCTCTTTCACATTTACTTGCATATATCTGTGTATGTGGGTGGATAGATAGATAGATAGATAGATAGATAGATAGATAGATAGATAGATAGATAGATAGATAGATAGATAGAAGTTAAAAGCTTAAGTCAATGCTCACAGCAAACAGTTAGATTGTGGAGTGGTTGCTAGTACTGCATACGGTTGGGCATTTTTGCTCATCTTCCTGGAGCATGATGGGTGTGCCTCCTCTTTATCCTCTGAGTACTCCATTTTCCCCTCCACAGTCCAAAAACGCACATTGTAGCTTATTGGTATTTCCACCTTGCGCATATGTGTGTGCGTGGGTGTGTGCTTGTGCCCTGCAATGGGTTGGCAACGCATACAAGGTGTCCCCAGCGTTGTTCCCTGGAATTCCCAGGACAAGTCTAATCCTTTACAGGACGAGTCAAACAAGGATTTTATGACCGAATGATCTCCTGGGAGTTCAGTTTGAGTTTATACAGAAACAAGTGGAATCGGCAATCATCTCAAAAAATCCTGAGAACAGCAGTTCTGCAAAGGAGAGTATAAATACCAGGAGAGGTCTGGCCAGACTGGTTCAAGCCAGGAATGATATGCATAAAGCATATTATAGAGCTGTGGTGCATAAACCATCTTCATATCAGACAATGCATAGAGGACACAAAAATGTAGGAAAAAGGTGACATGATCAAATGAGTCCGCTTTAACACATTCTTCACATTTTGCATTTTCACTTGACTAATTACTTAACAAATGGTCATTGCAAATCCACATAAAATCCTAATAGGAATGTTTTTTTTTTCCCCAAAGGACAACCCCTTCCCCATCCACAGGGAATGAGAGCTCAGAGACTGATCTGAAAAATATGAAAATGATTTAAATGTTATATTTCCTTCTCAGTTAACAGTTCCCAATCCATGTGAACACCATGCACCACTATCATTCATATCACGATGACAAGACACGCCCTGGAAAAAAAGCTCTGGTGGCTCATAGTGACTCAGCACCTTAATAAGAGACTTAATGTATTTATCTATTAATTTAGTGTACATATATAAGAATGGTTACGTTATTGCATTCCTGCATCAAACCACTGATCGTTTCTGATCTCATATCATATTCAGGAGTAAATGAGTCAGAAAGTATTTTTAGCAACATTACATTATACTGATGGATGACCAGAATAGTGTAGCTGGATGGTCAGGTTATTTTTTCAAGAAATGCACACATGTTGATGGCCATCTCTGTGCGTGTGTTCCTAGAAAGAGAAAAAGAGAAAGAGAGAGAGAGATGCATGAAGAGCAAGACAGATGAATTGCTGTGCTGATACATCACTTCAGAGGTAATGCGGATTACACAGCTAATGCCTGATCTGATAAAAATAAAAAAAAAGAAAAAAAAAAAACCCTCCACACCCTTTGTCTGATTATTGTAGCGACACCAAACAGAAAGAGCACCGCGCGACGCTTCTCATCATACAAGTTTACAAGACAGGCAGTCAGATCAGTATACATGATTGCCAGAAGGTGTGAAGGCATCACTAACACACACATCCTTCCTGTTTGACAGAAAATATCTGCAAATTGCATGCTTTCACTTTTCCTCCACATGCAAATTAAAAACAATCAGAACACACACACACACATAAACACGCAAACACACACATTCCTCTTTATCACATACTGTATTTCTTACGTGTATTGAATTTCAGGGTGTGGACTTTGTGTCTCATCTCGTCTGAGTAATCAATTTACAGGATGCCTTTGAGGATTCTCTGCGAACTGGAACAGCAGTGCTTGGTAGTGCAGTGTCGAATCGATATCACACGTTTTGTGCCATATTTGGGGCGGGGCATTTTGCAGAGTAACTGGTAGTCACCTAGGAGGTGGAGAACGTGGACGATTGACCAGACCAGAGGAGTGTCATTGGGTTAGTCATGTGACCTGTGTGATTAATAGATCATCATTAATGCTGGAAGCTGCAAGGTCTGTACTGCATTCCTGGCAGAATCAACCCTGAGAGAGAGAGAGAGAGAGAGCATGAGCTCAGCTCTATGTACAGCTTGTTCAAACTGTTCCTTGGCAGTGACAGGGTGAGAAAGAGAGAGAGAGAGAGAAAAGAGACAGATTGACTAAGAGTTGGGAGGGAGATGGAGAAGGAGGTGGTGTATTTCACAGCAACAGGCTCTGTTCAAAGATTTCATAATCATTATCTTGTGATGAAAAAGGACATGCAGAGTGTTGTTATGTCATTATGTTAAACATGCAGACTGTACAATCACTCCTTATGTCAGCGCCATATGCATTTGCACTTATGGCTGAGAGAATGGAAATGCTTTATGATATCCATTGATGACATGGTTACATAAGGATAGCATTAACAGTATCAGAAATGCTGGCCACTTGCTTTTCTGTTTTACCAACACGCCACAACAACGACACTACAGCTGCTGCGTCCTGGCGCCAGTGCTCGGTGAAAGAAGCACTCAGCACAAGCTGTCAGCCAATAACTGCAAAATAGCAAAAAGACGAGCAAAGAAAGAGAAAAAGACAGACAGAAAGAAAGAGAGAGAGAAAGAAAGAAAGAAAGAGCGTAAGAAAGCGAAAACCACAATGTTTCCAACTGTTGGTGGTAAGGAACAAAAATCCACTTCCCTCTAAAAACAGGAAATATTGATTGACATGAAATTTAATATTGCAGCGACGAACGTCAAGGTTGGGGATTTATTATGTCAATGCAGCTTATATATAATGGTAATTGCAGTGTTATTTCTCTCCTAATGTATTAATGTATTCAATAAGGAAACCTGCACTGCATGCAGTACATGTGTATAGTATAAGTAATACATGTGTGCAAAATTTGAGTTCAGTCTTTCCTACTAAAGTAACACATTTTAATGGAGCTTGGAAACACTTCCCTTTTTAAGCAAATATGAAGACAGAAGTAAGGCTCAGCTTTAAATAGAGATCCTTAACTTCACTCTGTTAGAATTTGACAATGGGGGAGAGAGACAGAGAGAGAGAGAGAGGGACAGAGACAGAAGAGTGTGTCCTGCTACCCCCACCGTTCTTTCATGCTGAGTACTGCCTTAATTCCAACCTTTCCTTGTTTCATCATGTGTCCTAGACATCATGGCCCAACATCTGCCACTATACTCTCAGACTCCTCCTTGCTTCTCTTCTTACCCTAATTTTTTCCTGATCTTGCCTCCCTCAAAGTGGTTGAGTTATGGAAGAGGATTTAATAATTAAATTTTAATAATTTCTCATTTTATTATTTATATTATATTATGATCATTTTTAAATCAGATTTTTTGACTTTTTTTTTTCAGAATTCTGACTTTAATCTCAGATTAAATCCCTAGACTTTCAGAATTCTTCCATTAAAGTCAGAATTCTGAGTGAAAGTCAGAACTCAAATTAATTTTTAGGGTGGCCCTAACCCTCTTCATTATTTAATCTCTTACATCTCACACTTTAAAATTCCAAGACTTTTCATATTTATTGACAAAAAGTCATGATCATAAACTAGTCACCATATCTGGAGGTCTCCTTCACCCTGATTTGGATTTTAATCGCCTTCAAAAATGCACAGAGGTCAACCCTATACTGTATGTACTTGCCCATAAAATGAATTCCAAGCACATGCTTTGATGGCCTCATGCAAATTTGTTTAATTCACCCTTGGAAAGTGCATACTTGGGCCTTTCCCTGTACTCATTCTTCAGATATCATTCTTCTCACTTGTCAATGTGCCACATGACATAAGCAATCTTTAAATAAATCACAGAGATGGGAGTGTCTTCAAAGAAGACATTCCCTGAGTAGTACTGTATGTATGTACACATCATAGCAATACATGTGGATAGTTTCGACCTCTATTTTAAGTGCTTGTGGTCATGTTCACTCACTGATAGTGCAACCACAAGCCCTGTGTGTACTGTATGTATGCAGGCTATACCATTATTTTACTGTTAGGAAAATGTCATGGGGTTTTACCATTGTAGTGAAATCATGGTTAGCAGAGATTTTGTTGCTTTACTGTAGTTACTAAACGATTTTTCTGTCAAAAGTGCCTTAACAGATGAACACAAAATCTTACATTTACATTTAGCCATTTGGCAGACTCTCTTATCCCGAGCGACTTACAAAAGTGCTTTGAAGTTTCCATCATTAGTTAAATCTTTACACTGAATACTAGCTTAGTAACTAAGTACCATCAGTCAAAGACTGTTTTTTCACAAACATTGATTCATTCTTACTTAGTAACTACTTTATCCTCTTCAGAGTTGGGTTTGATCCAAAGCTAATACTTGACACACTGGGTAGAAAGCAGTAAAGAGGCAAATGAGCCGCCAGACCTTCTCATGGAGACATACATGCATGTTCACACCTAGGAGCAATTCACCGTCTCCAGTCACACTCATCGCATGCTTTGAAAGTTCGGAAAAAACAGAGACCTAAAGGAAACCCATGCAGAGCTAGGGAGCATGTGTGAAACTCCATGAGTTGAACTAGGGACCCCAGAGCCAGGAGGCTGCAACACTACCTACTGTTCCACCATAAAGCACCATGGAGAACTATAACACAGCTTTATGACATGCAAAAAAGAAAAAATGGTAAGTGTGAGAGGTTATTGTGTTTATTGAAGATCAATGAATTAGTTGAGCATGTAAAGTACATCAAATTATAAAGCATGAGCGTATAAATAAACTGGGTCGGAAGAAATGCTGTAACCCATAATCAGCAATACACAGTCTTAACAACAAGTCTTAACCAGTACCGATAGTCCTCTCTCACATTTAATACTGTGAAAGCATAGCTTTTTTTATTCTTTAAAATATTATTCATTATTATGATGTTACTGTTGATGTAACATCATAATAATAAATTACTGATGATGGCGTACTGGTTAGGACTGTCGCCTTGAACTTCCAGGGTCCAGGTTCGATTCCCAGCCTCTGTGTGTATGGAGTTTGTATGTTCTCTCTGTGCTTAGTGGGTTTCCTCCAGGTGCTCCCATAGTACAAAGACATCCATATTAGGATAATTGCTGTTCCCAAATTGCCCATAGTGTGTGAGTTGGTGTATGCCCTGCGATCGATATGCAAGGTTTACCCCACATTGTGCCCTAAGTCTCCTGGGATGGGCTCCAGCCCACCCACTCCCCCCCACCCCCCCCCCCCCCCAGATCCTGTACACAGGATAAAGCGGTATAGACGATGAGTGATATTGTTTATTAATCCTGAGAATTTTTCTCATTGTTTTAGAACAGACCCTTATGGAAGCTGTTAAATAAGAAACTCTTGCTGCTAAATCACTGTCACTTTTACACTATAAATGTCATGTTGGACCCAATACCATTTTTTTCTAGCAATCACTTATCTCTACTGCAAGGTGAAAAAACATTATTGCACTTATATGCAAGCTGTTTAATACAGGGTGGTTTAACATGTTAGCACTTAAGACTACAACACTGTAACCTTACAGTAATTGGTACAGCTGGGGACTAAAAGAGCTCAGCCATGCTGCAACATTCTTTCTTTGCCCCTAACTCACCCCGTGGGATCATATTATACTTCTAAAATGAGATAAAGCACTAAAAATGTGTACTTTAAAAAAATTATTTTATTGTCCATGAGCCAAGGTCTGGCAAATAATCAAATGATGCAGTTTATACAGTATGTTAAGCGGATTTGGGCTGATGCAAGTAAGAATGATTAAAAAATTTGGAGCAGGGACCCCTGGTGGTGGAACAATGAAAATACATTCTGTATACTTACATTGACATAATAATTGAAATAAACCTAATTTGCTGATGTTACCTGATCTGCTAATATAAGCTGGCATTATTTTGAAGGTCAACTTTTCTTGCTCTCCATAAATTCAAAAGAGCATAAAGTTTTGGCAGCACACACACACACACACACACACACACACACACACACAAAAACTGCGCCATGTGCTTTCAATGAGTCTCAAAGCAGAAGCCTACTACATTCACTAAAGTACATTTACATTTCAATACCAAGCTGTGCTTGCAAAGCGAGACTGAATCTTTTCCTTCTCACTCTAATAGAATGCCTTTGTAATTTGGTGGCTTTTCTTTTTCTTGTGAGTCTGTGATCAAGGCTAAACCTGTATAACTCATGTGTTTAGACTGAATTGTACAGTAGGAAATGAGCTCAAAGCCCCATGCACTGTAGGATCAGTGTCCTGGCCCCTCTTCAAGGCCCCCTTTTATTCACACCCACTCATCTGTAAACTTATGCTGCCTCTGCAATCATTGTTCAATCAGTCTACCGCACTGCTTCATGTACACACACACACACACACACACACACACACACACACACACACACACACACACAGAGGGAGAGAGAGAGAGAGAGAGAGAGAGAGAGAGAGAGAGAGAGAGAGAATTAAAGACATTCAAATACCTACAGTTTTTTTATTTATTTATTATTTTATTTTCAAGGTTTTACTCTCTCACTCAAACATTCGCACCCGGAGGAAACCCACCAAGCACAGGGAGAACATGCAAACTCCATGCATACAGGTCTGAGGTGCAAATCGAACCTCGACCACAGTGCTAACCACTATGCCACCATGCTGCACTTCAACCAGTTCTAATTTTGGTTAAATGTTTAGGCATTCTGTTTACTAGGGCTAGTTACTCCATCTATATATTTTTATAAATTATGGACGCACTGAACTGTAGTTACAAATAATAAAAACACTGAAATTTATTCATGATGTATTCGTTTATATGGATAATTTACTTCCCTATTCATATTGAGACATTTGGTATGGAGACATAATGATGTATTCAGAGCATAGCCAAATTAAAAACTATAAATGCAGGTAAAACCTTATGTATGCCCTAATTTTGACATGTTGTTCTATAGTTCAGAAGGCTTCAGGCTCATTAAAAAAAGATTCTTTCTTTCATCAAGCGGACACTACAGCAGACTATCTGGTCTGCACATAACATGGCACAGGTTTTATGTGCCCTTCCTGACACAACCCTCCCATTTATCTAACTGGGCTTGGGACAGTCACTGCATGTGATGACTGGTAGTATGGGGGTGTGGCAACAACCAACAGCAGGGCTTGAACCCGGATTCTTAAATCCACAAATCAACAACCTAACACCTTAACCGGCTGAGCCACCACTCCCCTACTTGTTTAAGAAAAAAAAAAAAGAGATGTGTACAAACTGCTCTCACTGTTAACCATCCTTCAACCATCAAAGTCTGACTATCACTGCATGAGAAAATTACATTTCACACAGCTTGTACGGTTTTTAGACATCGTAAAGCAGACTGACTGTTTTATCATCCTGCTCGACTTTCCTTGCCGGTCTGAGCCTGTCTGCTGTTTCCCAGGTGAACGACTGAACTATCCCATGTCTTTTGCACTCCCTCCAGCTTTTCAGCAACGGCCTGATGGAATGTGATGCTCGTTGACAGAGGAGGTGTACATTGTGATCCGTTATCTGGTCAAGATCAAGATTAGCGTCCCAGCACAAAGGGTCTAGTTGAGTCAGGAGGTCCAGATGACCCACCGTGACCCGCTGCCATAGACGTGTTCCGTACTTCAAAGACCTGAAATCTGGAAACTCAACACCGCTCGGTAAGAGGAAGGAATGTGAAGAGGCATCGGTGTGCAAAAACAGAAACCTGATTATTTAAATTTCGTACAAGAGCAGATAATGCCAAGACTTACCAAGGCAGTAGAAGAACTTATTACAGTATCAGAGCTTTGCATGATTAAAACAACTCATAAAATCATTTTGCAATTTTGTTGCTGTCGTATATTTTCCAATGTACAGGAATGTCCAAACTGCTAATCCTCTTGTTACTGTAGGCATGAAATCATGTTCAGAATTAACACTGTTTTATATATGTTAGGTATATATATAACAGACACTTTGTTATTTAAAAATATATATGTGTATACAGTGCTTTGGAGAGGTGTGCTCGGAGATATCTTCATAACTCATATTGTTTCTATCCATCTGACTTTGTGACTAGTTTTTCTTTCTTTGTCCTTCTCTTTCTTTTTTCTTTTTTAATTATGAACAAACTAGTAGGCTGATGAATGATCATAGTTTGTTCTACAAGCTGCATATCTGATCATTTGCTTCAGCCTACATGGATATAAAAACCCTCCTTCCACTCATGTGGCTTTTTGTTCCAGTATACTGTAGGTTAGCTTAACTATTTGTTGTTGTTAATGTAACCAGTAAAATCTTGTTGGTAGAAATAATGTCTGGAGCGCTATGGTGGCTTTTTCTTTCTTTCTTTCTTTCTTTCTTTCTTTCTTTCTTTCTTTCTTTCTCTTCTTTTTTATATTGAATTAAATTAATGACTACTGCTGCATTCCATTTACCAATATACCTGTTTCTCTGTCTTCTAACTCAACCCAGGTCCTAAAACTCCATTCATCCAAACTCTTAACATCTGGAGGCTTAAAGAACACAATAATCAGCAGCCAGGGTTGCACTTAATATCTTTTATTGTGAGTATAGCCAAAATCCGTGGAGCTGTGGGATATTTCACAGTTCTCCCTGGTGCTGTGAATGGTAACGTATCCCTGTGGCCCCTTCCCTTTGATTAAGTCTGAGAGACTCCACCTTTGTTATGCACAGTAGAGACCCAGCTGTGCCTAAGAAAACAGCTGTAGTTCTGTGATTGGTGATAAAAGTATATTGCTTCCTCTGTGTATACTGCTTCAACAGCCTAGTTGCCTCCTACTTTTCTGTGGGACGGTGATTGTCTGTTTGTGCATGTGTGGGCGCGTCATTCAGGAAAAAAAAAGAGATCAAAAGAATCGGCGTTAAACAACAATTATTGTTATTTATTGTTATTTGTACCACACACATCTGACGACATGTACACAGTTCTGGTGAATCGCACAAATGTCAGGAAGAGACTGACGCTGTTGTAAAGCAGAGACATTCTTAGGTTCAAGGACTTTACAGCGTACATCAAAGATTTTCTGGGAATGTGTGCACGTTCAGTATGTTCCTGTTTACCCTGTAGTTAAGTAATTTACGAAAAGAATGATACAAGGGAATCTGTCATCAATAAACACGGCTTGGATTTATTAAAAGGGAGATTTCTTTCTTTACTCAGCCTAATCTGTTTCTACTGCATCCACACCATATGTGCAATTATCAATTCTGAACAATTTGCCATATTGAGAGGGGGGGGGGGGGGGGGACTTAATACCAGCGCAAAAAACACTTCTTGTAGAGTTGTAACCAAATATGAATGCATTATTCAGAATGAACAGATAAAAACTCTGGCTCAAAAGAAAAGCCTTCACCTTATTGTCCAGTGATTGTATGTTCAAATTCCAGTGATGTCACAGCCATGTGTGGCCTTGAGTCCAATAGCACAAAAACTGACTATGATCTGGGGATGGGAGGGATGCACACCTTCTCTTCCCTGTCAAACACAGTGACACTAGTCAATCATGGGCATCTGGGAGCTTGTGCATGCAGAAGGGTCTGATAAGACATGTTGTGCCTCCTTCCACCTGAGGTGTTATGATAAGGTGCTTGCTTATGATAACATGGAGCAGGCTGTTGGGTATGAAGTAGCCAAGAGTAAATTTAGTAAGTCCATACATGAATATTTGGGGCACTTAACAAAAAGACTACATCGCTATTTTATACAAGAATTCTAAGAACAATTATAGCGGTGATTAATAAGTTAATTTTCAGATTACATTGTTCAGAGAGGAGAGTTTGTTGTTAGTTTTTTGTATATATACTGTACACTGTCTATCCTGCTCAATTTTATGGACATTGCCTACTTATAAACTTTTCCTGTTTCACCGTATAGCATGTATAATTATAAAATATGTAGTATATATAAGTGCTGTCACAATTAAGCACAATTTTAAAATACTCAGATATACTTGGGTAATAAATGGGTTTAAAATAGATTTGGTATAGCAGCAGGAATAACAGAGGAGCAGGCAGGTTATCGGGGGCGGGGCTTGTGGGACGACTTTCACACACATAAAATAACATAATCACTGCTGTCTGGCTTATGGATTACATAAACTGTCTGTATAACAAATTACATTTTTGAAAATATAACTAAATAACTGAGTACTTAAATGGCTGACCTAACGTGTTAGATTACTTGACATGGAAAGTAATTTAAAAAAGTAATCCAAGTACTCCAATGTAACTCTTTGTAATGTGTTACACCCAACACTGGTTGGAATAAAGATATGTATGACAAAAAACAGGTAACAGGTTATGCAGTTTTATAATATCTAAACCATTCAAATTTAACAAATGTCAAATTAAAGTCCCTCGAATGGTAAACTCCTTGCAAGGAGCAGGCATATTGTTAGCCCGGTCTGTTCCTATAGTGGTGACCATATTCGTTATTTCCTTTTTGACTTGGCTAGCTCAATTGGCTGGCAAAATGTGTTTTTAAGACGCCATGAATGAATGAATGTAATTGTCATTTGTCATTGATTAGATGTGAGGTTAAACAAAGGTAGTTATGCCATAATATTATATATACACACATTGTACTATGCACTAAAAAAGTTTTGTCTATCTATATTCTGTATATATCTATCACATGTGTTGGATTGCACATGGATAAAATAAAAAAAAGAATAAAAAAAAAACACTTCAGTTACGCATCAATAACCAAAAACAACTTTTTACTGTAGTGTTTTAGACTTCTAATATTGGGTGAAAACAACATAGGATAGTGTCCGATATCTTATTTGAAGATGTAGTCAACGACACAGACCATGAGAGGGGAATGGCTTTACTTTTGACTTAGATATTTCAGCAACCTCAATGAAATAGTAATTTAGGTTGAATTATCCCTTTAACCCTATAGTAGTTGACAAATTATGTCTGTATGTTGAAATGACCAAAGATTCAAGAATTAAAATAACAAACCCATTAGCATAATGGTATGGAAATGAACCAATCATTTCTTTGCTTCTTAGGCACGGTTGTGTTTTCATTGTTAACATCATCTTAACATTCATGTCACTTGTTTTTTTTTTAAGTCAGCCGTTCTCAGGGGAGGATGAATAAACCTCATGAATACCACTTTGCCTTTGTTGTAGCATTGCCAGTCAAGTCCTTTACATCGTGCCTGCATTTGTCTTTAATACCTATTGTCTTATGAGACAATTTCACTGTTTTGGGGCCACCCCACAAGCTGTTGCACTTATGAGTTATTCAACAGTGTCTGAGAGAAAGACAGACCCTTTGGCATCTTATCCACCCACATCAGCAACTCGTCCTTTGCCCACTATAGCGCAACGTTCCGATCATTGTGTTCCGAGCATTCAAACAACAATATCTCTTGTTTTTACAATGAAGAGCTCTACAGGTTAACTGGAGCTGAAGATAACGCAACTCATCCTCCTCACGCTGCATCCCTTCACACCCTCACACCCAGTCTCCTTTTGTGTTTGTAGCATATGTTGCAGGAACAGTGAGGCCCAGAGGGCATCGCTACCATTAGGGAGAAGTCAAGCAGGGCACATTAGCACATTAGCAGGCAGTCACCCCAGAGAGATGGACCACTACTGAGTCTGCATGGGATTAGGGGGTGATGGGGGTCTGGAGACGCACCACAGGAATTCAGATCATTCAGAGAATCCTTCTCATTGATCCATTGATCCCACCCCTAAATTATTCACTCAGGTCAACCCCCACTGGCAAAAATCAGCTCCTTCGACCCCCAATCACCTCTTATGTGCCTCCGCACTAAAGATGTAATCTAGATCAGATTGAAGACAGAGAAGGTTCTTATTACTGGCAAGGAGTGACACTATCTCCTTTGTAATGTATACTTCTGTGTAGGGGGTCTATCCAGGTCAGTGCCTACTCTGGCCATGCTGGTGGGAAGAAAAAGAGAGTGACCAGGAATATAGAAAAAGAGAGAATGCCAAGATGCCAGACACTGTTCTCAAGTGCATGTGTAGTGCCAACACTTACTCCTGTTGTCCTGGAACACAGAGATACCATGAGGGAGGCCATAAGGCATATCCATGAGGCAAAGAGATGGACGCAGTTTGGCTTGTCAAGCGCTCATCCGTCACTTGGCTCTTTATGTGAGTGGAGAAAGACGGAGTGGAATACATCTGTTTCTTATGTAACACGTGGAACAGAAGCCTAGCAACAGTTCATTTCCATTTAATTGTAATAGTTCACAGGATTTTGTCATGATACATTAGATATATTAGACTTAGTAGGGTAGGAGGGTGGCACAATGAGTAGCATTGCTGCCTCACAGTCCCAGGGTGGTGGGTTTGAGCCAGTTAATGCATATGTTCAACCTGTGTCTATGTGGATTTGCTCTGAGTTCTTCCATTTTCTCCCACTTCTAGTAAGTGAATGGACTAGAGTAAATTGCCTCCTAGGTGTGGACTGGCTTCCCATCCAGGGTGTATTCCTGCCTGATATCCAGTTTCCTGGGAATCTCCAAATCCCTGATCAAGATAAAGTAGATATTGAATGTGATTGATTAGAATTAGAAATACCATTTAATTTTCCACAAACACAGCAGATTGAGCAGTCCATTTGGTTCGCTTGCATCACTAGCCCAGACGCCTGGGACATGCAGAATTCATGACCAGGCTTTTGTAAGCTGCAACTACAGCATGAACTACTCCTACCAAATCCCACCGCCTGCTTCACCACATTGGCGGAGGCACAATTTTTTTGACAGCGGCACAATTCTTATTATGCACAATAATTGGTGGGCATAAACAACAGACAAACTTTTCATAATCAGCAACATGCAGGCATGTGAACACACTGACAATGTGAAATCTGGTGCAAAGGCTTTGTATAGAAGAACATGCATTCTAGGCTTTAATCTCTAAAATTAAAAAAATGGTGGCCAGTCATTTATGTGTAAAGCAAGCACAGAAAACAAAAATCTATAGCCACAACAGGGACATACACAACGTGCTGCATCAATATGCTACTGTACCTATTCATACTCTTGTCATTTCCCTTAGTCTGTATTAATACACCTAACTAGCTAATTACATTGTAAAAAAAAAAAAAACATTAGGATAGCAACATTTTTTTTCTTCCAGTCTAGTCACTTTGGTTTCCGGTGGCACGTTGGCATAGTGGTTGGCACTGTGGCTTCACACCTCCAAACCTCCAGTTTGCATGTTTTCCGCACACTTAGTGGGTTTTCTCTGTGTATTCCCGTTTTCTCCCACAGAACAAAGACATGCAGACTGTGGCCGAAGTCTCCTGGGATAAGCTCCAGGTATTCCATGATCGTAAGAGTACAGAAAATGAACGAATGAGTTTGATTTAAAGGTAACTAATAAGATTAGGCAGCACACAAGAGCTGTTATGAACACAAAGGGCTAGCTAATGATTTGTGTTATCCACCCTTAATCTAACCCAATTACACTGCTATAATAATAATGCTACTAATACTACTACCACTACCTAATATATAATTAATATATAATAATTTTTAATATTAAAAGGAAGAAGAATAAACATTTATTTTAATACTCTTACAAAACCTGGAGCCTATTCCAGGAGACTTTTGGCACATCTGGACCACATTTTGGACCATTTACATTTGGACTATGTAAACTTCTCAGAGATCATGAATCACTCATGGTTCTGTGCTCATACTTTTTAACTCTATTTGTTAATCTGAAGCCATAGAAACCTAATATTTTTACACATGGGGTGTGTAACTAGATCTTTAGACTTGTGGTTAGTTAAATAATACATTTTCAAAATAAACCAAATCTCATAAATAATTCCCACCGATTTAAGTGAGTTTGATGTGTTTGGCTAAAAACAAACCAAAAAAAGGTTCTTTAAATACTTTTGCGCTTTTATGTATGAGTCAGAAATAACTGCGTATGCCTTAAGAAGTCCAAGCCTAAAATAAATGCTTTTAGCTGTAATAAGCATTTATTGAACGCTGATTATTATTGTCGCTGCGACTGCAGAGTTTGGCCGAAGATTAAATCTTCACTGTGGCTTCACTCGATTTGAGTCAATTAGCTGTAATGAGTATGGATGTGTCCCAATACATCACAGTCCAGCTTTTCATCTTGGCCATGGCTTAATAGGCTATGAATCAGGAACCTCTAACAAGAATCTATGCGATGTAGCCTTGTGTTGTGTTAAGCTTAAGAGCTTCGTGATCAATAAAAGATGCTTCTATTGTGTAGATGTTTTCATAAGACATCGGCCGTTGTAACATTTATGCCATTTATAGCATTTCATCGCTCTCATGATATCGTTTCAAAAACAAAAAAATCGTTAATACATTTGTCATTGAGGAACATCAAGCATCATCACTTCTAGTATGTTGTGCGATGCGCTTTTGTCACGTTAACCTTTATTCTATTCATGTTAGGTGATAATTTTTATTACTTTTTGTTACATTTTATGTTTGCTAGTCTGCTGTAGTAAATTTTACAGCTGTAGTCGGACTTACAGTAGATTAGGCAACATACACAGATGGGTAAAAAACTCCTACTGAGTTTCAGTTTCCTGGTTCTTGATTTGTGTCTTTGTTCCCATTTCTCTGTTTCTCTGTTGGTCTGTTTTTCTTTTTAATGGTCTGATTTAGCCAACCTGTGTGTTAATGAACCAAAGACAGTTACTGGAATAATTAAAAGTAAACAGCCTCCGAGTACACTTACACTCTGTAAACTCTTTCATGTATTTTCTAAACTGAATTCTTAAATTTAATCAGCTTTTGAGCACTTTACAATGAGAATATTGTGACTGTCGCATATCACTGCATATCACTGTGTATCATATATAAGTATATATATTGAAAGATGCATTGTGGTGGGAAAATAATGGTAATAGGGTGGTATAATGGCAGGAAAAGCATACTAGCAGTGCTAACAATGTCCTTTATTTATTAATTAAAGAATGGCAAGTTGCATGTTTTATTAGTTTATTGTCACGTTTATGGTTGCGGAACATCTGCGAAAGTTAGTTCCTTTTATCGCTTACATTTATAACAGCTATAAACGGTCGTTCCCTGAACAGCCTTTCTTTTTTCCTTTCTCTTGAAGTTCACGCAAGTAAAAAAAAAAAAAAAAATAGGTTTACAGGTTTATCTCCGACTCTTAAAAAGCGCCAAAACAGCCTTAAAGACTCCGTCTGAGATGCAGTGTGTAGGATGCAGTATGACGTGTTTTGTGTCATGTGTTTTGCATCCAGCGAGACAGGAGTGCTAGTAAATCTGATTGTATCTGATTAGAGTGTGCGCGTTTCTCCTGCTCTGACAGTTCTTTCAATATTATGAGTCAAAGGAGCAGGAAAGCAAAGGGAGAGGGAAAGAAGTGGTCACAAGTGTTGAGTCAGCACAATGCTAAACACACACTGTCAGCTTCTTCTGCTGACCACAATGATCGAGTGGAGCATGCGTCCTCTAGGGAGATCTGGCCCTTCTGCTCATCCTAAGCCCCATATTGACAACTAACACACTCGCTCTCTTTTCTTTTACAGATGCGCAGACACACACACAATTTGTGTGTAAAATGAACAAACTGATCAGACATTACTGTCTACATAACCTAAGCATTATTCACTGGGAACAGGAAAAGGAGGTTGGAGGTTCGGTAAGATGGGGACGAGACACCTTCTGTTCATTTAGAAAGCTGTAAAATGCTGTCGTAATTGCACTGCGACACCTCCTACAGTGAGACACTTCTGAATAATCAATCACTTACAAATTCAACTTTGGTCAGATGAGCTGCAAATGTGAAGAGGGGTTTTACATATGAACAAGTGCGAGGAGAGGGAAATAAAACTCCTTTTCTTAAATGACGGGCTCGTATTGCATAGTTCAAATAATTTTGATCCAAAAAAAAAAGACAGAGGTTTTAAAGTTTCCTTTAAGATCATTTAGTCTTTTGTATGATCTTGCAGAGGATTTGGTTAGGGTGATTTGTTATACAGTTTACATTTCTTAAAATTATTTAAATTAGAATCTTAGCCTTCTTGTGTTAAAAACTCATGCAGATGCATGATGGTTTGGGAATACTCTTCACACAGTGAAATTCTACTATATCCTTTTAAACCCTCATATAAGAACATGACATTTTCCCTTCCTGGGCAAAATTTAGATTTCGCTAAGAATTACAGAATTCCTTCTTTTGGATAATTACTGCATTGGTTAATTCAGCTGGCAACAAGTCATTTAACTGATGCAAGGTGTAGCTTCTAATTTCTTAAACAACCATGTCAGAAGACATATCCTGTGGTCGTGGCAAAGATGTCACTCTGTTTCAGAAGCGTCAAATTATTGGCCTGCATCAAGCAAAAAGAACCAACGTAGCAATTCTTAGAAAGATTGAGTTAAGAATGTATTAAATTACTAAAACCTCGAAGGATAATGGTGAACCATCATCTTCAAGGAAAAAATGTGGTTGGGGAAAAAAAAATAAAAATGAACATTTGGTAAAATGTAATTGTAAAAAAAAACATGGCTATGTTTAATAGTGAAAGAACAAGCATTTACAGATGAAAATGCTAAAAAGAAAAGTGAAATGTGAAGAGAAATCTAGGGATTGGAACTAAACTGTTGTGTAGCTTTCAGAAAACTACTTTTCAGCGGGACTAATTAATACAAAGAATGTACTGTGGAGCATTAGAAAATGTTCATGTGATCTGATGAGTCCAGATTTACCCTGTTCCATCTTTTTTCATCATGCCTAGTGCATCCTGAAGAAGCCTGTGGGGGCAGTGTTATGATCTGGGGTTACTTCTGTTGGTCAGGTCTAGGTTCACAAACACTGTGTGCCCAAATAATTCGATCAGCTGACGACCTGAATATACTTAATGAACAGGTTTTTCCATCAGTTGATTTTTTTTTTCTTCCTTGATGACATGGGCATATTCCAAGATGATATTTGTGAAAGAGTATTTTCACACATGGATTGGCCACCACAGAGTCCAAACCTTTACCCTATTGAGAATTTTTAGGATGTGCTGGAGAAGACTTTATGCAGCAGTCTCACGCTACCATCATCAATACAAGACCTAGGAGAGAAATTAACGCAACTCTGGATGGAAATAAATGTGATGTTGCATACGTTTATCAAATCCAACATCAAAGCAAAAGGTTGTCCAACAAAATATTAGTGTGTAACTTATTTTTGTTCAAGCAGTGTACATTGTTTACCTTGTACAATTCCATTGTCCTGTGAGGAGCTTTAGGTATAAATGAGTTCCCATACTTATTTTCAGCTTGAAGACATTAGTTAGTCTCAGGAGGATAAATAGTTCTGAAAACCTATGTGAAAGAGTATTTTTGTTTGATAATAATAATAACAATAATAATAATAATAATCATCATCATCATCATAATAAATCAGAAACTATACATGATGTTAAGATGTACTGTATATACATAATATATGCAGAGTGTTTAAATTATTGGTTTGTTTTGAAAATTAAAAAAAATAACTAAAGTCAAAATCTTTTCTCATGCTAAAGAGAACACCCTTTTTGTTCATTCTCTTATAAGAAGTCCTCAATAACCTCAGTAACACGGACTGTAGCTCACTGTCCTGTCCTGAGGCTTGTACATAGATACAGTTTGGGAGCAGGGTGATGAATAGATCATTGTGTGAACAGTGAGGTGATAGAGCTTGGAGACTGACAGCAGTGTAGTGTGAAGCTAATGGAAGCAGGCCAGTTGCCAGAAGTCTGGAGTAACACAACCAGAACATATGTCCAAGCTACCCAACACGTACGACATACTTACGCTTTGGGCAGCTGGAGTGCTACAAAAACATCGAGCAACTGGACTCAGGTTCGAACAAAGAGGCTTTCAGTAGAGTGAACAGAGTCAGCTGTTGCCTTCAGTGTGTGCGGATGTACATTTGACCTGAAGGATGGACAGTATGTTGAATATTTGAATACGTCTACACATTAAAAAGCATTTATTTTATATACATACGTATCTATCCAAAATACTTACTGAATTTTATTAGTGCAACATCTGAAACAAAGATCCCATACTTCAGTTTGTTCATGGAAGCTTCATTCAGTCTAAGATCTGTTAATGACCTTCAAGTCTACAAAGTCAGTAAAGTTTTCATTTAGTGGTAACTGATCACTAATGTTTCTCTTTTACACATATTTCCCTTTAAGTACTTATATGGTACAACGCTATAAAAAGGACCAAGTCCATGAAAGCAAGACTATGAATTCTAAAAGCTTACAAAAGCAATGTTTCATTTTTGTATACGTTCTACAGTTATTTTTTCATTAAAGTTTTAAAAGTGTTGACCAAGACCTGAACAAAGTAATGCATTTATAAGCAGAGGTTTATCTTTAGACTTTTGATATCCACAGTATGGGAACTTAAGCACTGCTGTGTGTTCATGCATGTGCAAGTATGAGCTTAACATGAACATATCCTATATCACGAGCTAAAGGAACCATGCTCTGTGGTCCATTTGTTCTTGTCTCCTGAGAGAGGCTATCGGGCTTCTGTAAGCTGACTCCATGACGTTGTGGACAGTTGGCCTGGCTCATCTGTCCATCAGCTCAGTTCAAAGAGCCGTTGAGCCTGCGTTTGCCCCAAAGGAACTGCCACGGTCAGCCTTACACTTTCACTGTATGGGGGGTCCAGGCCACTTTATAGATCACACCCTATGGTACAGCACACGCTGCAAGTGAGAAGAGTTCAAGTTTATGTACCAGCTGCATTAAAAACTGACCATACTATCAAGAAGATGAAGGAGCTTCTGGGTACTGTTCTGTTTCAAACCTTGACATTTATCGCTAAAATAAAATTTTATATATTAAAATAAATAATATTTCATGAGGGTCTAAGTATTTTTTAAGTTACTGAGACTGGGTTAAGAAACCTTCAACACATTATCCATACATGGAAGGATAGTGCTGAACCACCAACTTTGTGGATAAAAGATTAACAGTAAAACCTACTGTATGTTTAAAAGTGACAGTTAGAGCATTTCCATACACTCATAATGTGATGAGAACACACAGGATTGGGACTTAACAGCTGTGTGGCCATAAGAAAACCACTTGTTACTGAGACTAATGAGAAAAAGACTTCAATTTAATAGCGAGGGGGGAAAGGGTACTTTGGAGTAATGGAAAATGGCCATGTGAGACTCTATTCCAGAGCTATGGGCACATCAGGGCAAGAAGGGAAGCACATGAAGCGATGCACCCATCATAAACTGTATAAGCCTCTGTAGGAAGTGTTATGATCTGGGGTTCATTAAATGAAGTCAGCTGATGACAAATCATTGGAGGCGTTCTTCCCTGGTGTTACAAGCATATTCCAGGAATCAAATTTTGAATGAATGGTTCTGAGTGCATGTGGAATAGTTTATTTATATAGTAGTAGTAATATTTCCACAAGGGGATTCCACTGGGGATTTCAAAGTGTTGTTAAGGCCATTAATTATTAATTTTGGCTTAATTTTGTGTTTTGGTTTGTTCATATGTACACATAACAATATAAAAAAAAATTCATGATATTATTTATAGACACTTCAAATGTTCAAATAGTTTTTTATGGACTAAGGTAGAAGCTACATTAAATATTAAAATATATCTACTGTATAAAAGATTAAACTGTGCCTAATATCTGACATTAAGGCTTTTCGTGGAATAATGTGTATGATTATGTGCACACGGCTCCTTTAGGAAAGAGTTTGGGAAAAATTGATACACTGTGAAAAAAAATGTCAATAAATAATGTCAGTAATTATAGTACACAGTAATTATAATAATAAAGTAAGTTTTAAGCATTAAATATGACATATTCTAGGGCAATGACTTGATATAACTGCATAGCATTATGATTTATGATATAATCTGTACACCTAGTCGGTACGGGGGCTTTATTCAGTTTGATTCTCTCCTCGGGTCTGTGTGTATGGAGTTTGCATGTTCTCCCCGTGCATGGTGGGTTTCCTCCAGGTACTCCAGTTTCCTTCCACAGTTAAAAGACATGCAGATTGGTGTTCCCTAATTGATGTTCCCAAATTGCCTATAGTGTGTGAATGAGTGTGTGTACTGTATGTATGTGTGCCCTGATATGGATTGGCACCCTGTCCAGCCTCCTGGGATAGGCTCCAGACCCCCTGCGACACCGTGAGTATTGAGTGAGTGAGCTGTACACCTACATATGGTTAATACAATAAACATGTATAAATGAAGCATTTATATTATAATTTTTTTTTCACATATTGTAGAATTCTATAAGTTATAAATATTGTAACCTTTTGTCTGCGGTTCAACACTCTTTGTGTGAAATGATCTTTCTACCACTACTTGTCTCTTGGAATCTTTTGTGATTGTAGCTTGTGTAAGATCCATCTGCGCTGTTTCACAGTCAACAGAATTTCACCAAACTTTGAGTAGAGTCTGAAGAGGATGGTGTGGGATGCGTATGTGTAGGTGGGTGGATGTATGAGTGTGTAGGAGTGATTATGGGGAAGTAGGAAGAGTGTCAGTGTTTGACCTGCACCTCAGTACCCAATAAAATCCCAATACAATGTGAACACCAGTAAAGCTTTTGTAGTACCTGGGCCATGCTGGCAGCTTGTCTGTGCCACACGAGCCTGCTCGTCACCATGAGGTTGTGAGACATCACACCATTTAAGCCTTCTGAGCTTCCATTTCTCAAGCAAGTGGGAACATGCTGCTTGTACACTGAGACAATGGTGAAAACACTAATGTCAATTGTAGCCCAATGTGTCCATCTGCAGGCAATACCATGAATTACACCACACTGTTTTTAATTTCATTGGGAAAATTTCTGTACATGGTAACCAGGGTGGAAAAATTGCAGAGAAATCATATTTAATTAAAGGTATAAAGGAACTCTTACTCAGATAAAAGTGTACTTAAAAGTGTAAATGTAAAATGCAAAATAGTTATATCTGTATGTTTGCTGGTCATACTATATGTGTGAATAATACTAAATATTGTAGATTGCTAATTAATTAATCAGAAGTAAAATTTCCTGGGACAGCATGGTGGCGTAGTGGTCAGCACTGTTGCCTTGCACCTCCAGGGTCCGGCTTCGATTCCCACCTCGAGGTTTGTGTGGATGGAGACTGCATGTTCTCCCAGCGCTTGGTGGGTTTCCTCCGGGTACTCCGGTTTCCTCCCACAGTCCAAAGACATACACATTAGGCTAATTGCGATGGATTGGCACCCTGTACCCTGCCTCATGATCTAAGTCTCCTGGGATAGACTCCACCCCCCCTCCCCCACAACCCTGTATAGAGGCCAAAGTCTTATAGATGATAAGTGAGTGAGTGATTAAAATATCCTGTTTTTGCTTACTCCAACATACAGAAACATTTATTGAGGTAGGGCCAGGTGCAATCTAGTTGTCTATTCAGCATCATAATTCATACAAATAAAACTACATTATGTAACATGAGATTGGTATTCAGGGACGGGCATTAAAATGGTTTAGATCCTACCTGTCTGATCAATTCCATTTTGTAGATCTGAATGGAGAACAGTCTGGTGTAATGCCAGTGAAATATGGGGTGCCACAAGGGTCAGTTTTAGGATCTCTGCTTTTCTCCATATACATGCTTCCCTTGGGTAACATCATTAGAAGACATGGGATTCGTTTCCATTGTTATGCTCATGATACCCAGTTATACATCTCCACAAAACCAGACGAAATACCCAAATTGTCTAGACTAACTGAGTGTATTCAAGATATAATAGATTGGATGACCGATAATTTTCTTTTACTAAATTCAGATAAGACAGAGATATTATTTATTGGCCCAAATACCAGTACACACCAGCTCTCACAATTCAGCTTCAGTTAGAAGGATGTACTGTTACTACCAGCTCGACAGTGAAACACCTGGGTGTAATATTAGACAGTAATTTATCCTTTGAAAATCAAATCTCTAATATCACAAAAACAGCCTTTTTCCACCTTAAAAATATTGCCAAGCTTAGGAACATTTTATCCGTATCTGATGCAGAAAAGCTGGTTCATGCATTCATGTCCTCCAGACTGGACTACTGTAATGCATTACTGGGTGGTTGTCCTTCATCCTCAATAAACAAATTACAGTTAGTTCAAAATGCAGCCGCCAGGGTTCTCACTAGATCCAGAAAATATGATCATATAACCCAATATTATCATCCCTGCACTGGCTACCTGTTCAGTTTAGAATTAATTACAAAATAGCATTACTTACGTACAAGACTCTAAACGGTTTAGCTCCCACATACCTAACCAGTCTTCTGATACGTTACAATCCACTACGCTCCTTAAGATCACTAAATATTTTCATATTTAGCTCCAAAACTCTGGAATAGCCTTCCTGACAGTGTTCAGGGCTCAGACACAGTTTCCCAATTTAAAAGTAAACTAAAGACGCATCTCTTTAATCTGGCACACACATAATTAATTTCTTTACCTCATACTCCAGTACATCCTGAATGGCAACCACACTAATTCTGTTCACCTGCTCTTTATTTTTCCACCCATCCCAAGG
This sequence comes from Clarias macrocephalus, assembly GCA_011419295.1. Lineage (NCBI taxonomy): Eukaryota > Metazoa > Chordata > Actinopteri > Siluriformes > Clariidae > Clarias > Clarias macrocephalus. The sequence continues at coordinate 39,558 of JAAGKR010000881.1, read as the reverse complement.
CATCTGGAGATTGTTCCAGCTTCAGTAGACAGAGGCCAACCCTGTGAGGTTCCTGAGGCATCCAGAGAAGGACCTGCTACAGCTGGATTCTTCTTCATGTTGGTTTGGATCTACACATGCTGCACCTGAGCTCCCAGTGATCCAGACCCCATCTGCCCTCTGCACCTGCTGACTCATCCCTGTTCTGAACTGGACTACATGTTTATTTAAAGAACTTCTGTTATATCGAACTTTTAGCTGCATAACACACATGATGTTATACAATTTCTGTTATCTGTTATCACCCAAATGAGGATGGGTTTCCTGTTGAGTCTGGTTCCTCTCAAGGTTTCTTCCTATTGCCATCTCAGGGAGTTTTTCCTTGCCACTGTCGCCGTCACCCTTGGCTTGCTCATCAGGGACAATCTCATTATCTAGACACATTTTTCTTACACATATACACTTCCATTAATTTTTTTTTATTTTATTTTTATTTCTGTGAAGCTGCTTTGAGACAATGACCGTTGTTAAAAGCGCTATAGAAATAAAATTGAATTGAATTGAATTGAAAAATGGTCACAGCAGATGAATTGGCTTGTTTTTTTTTCCCCTACATGATGTGTTTAATTGGATTCTCCAAACTGTCATACTGCATGCAATCATTATTCCCTTTCACACAGAAATCTCACTGTAAAGGTGATGTACCACATGCGTCAGAATGACCACACATTGCTCAATTGCAGTTTACTTTCTCCCCATTTCACTGCCATTTCTAACTGATCCCACCTTCATGCTCTAGGATTGACTCCTCTTTCACAGCTGCAGCAACCTAGCCAAGCATAGACAAAATTCTTGTAACAAATTTTTTGTATTCTTAAAATACAAGTGGCACAAATCCGTGCACACAACATATGTCAATGATGATAAAAAAAATTATATAGATACCTTGTGTTAACGGGGGCATCAAACTGTGCATTTGGATATGTCAGGAAAACCAAACGTTATCATTACTTTTTGAGCTGTAAATTTTACTACTACCGGAATAGCAAATATACCATGTTGACAAAAGTATTTGCTCGCTTGACTTCACATGCATATGAACTTAACATCCAATATTTAATCCATAGGATTTAATATGATGTTGGCTCACACTTTGCAGCTACAGCAGCTTCAGCTCTTCTGGGAAGGCTTTCCACAAGGTTTAAGAGTGTGTTTATGGGGATTTTTTTATCCTTCAGAAAAGATTTTTCCAACTCCTGAAAAACAACCCTACACCAATTCCAGCATGACTCGGCACCAGTGCACAAAGCAACCTCCATAAAGGCATGGATGAGCAAGTTTCGTGTGGAAGAACTTGACTGGCCTTGACCTTAACCCGATTGAACACCTTTGGGATGAATTAGAGTGGACACTGGCCTTCTCATGGATACTGGCCTACAGGCCATCTCGTCCAATCTCAGTGTCTAACCTCACAAATGCTCTTCTGGTCATAAATTCCTATCAACACATTCTTAAACCTTGTGGAAAGCCTTCCCAGAAGAGTTGAAGCTGTTATAGCTGCAAAGGGGTGGGGTCAACATCATATTTAACCCTATGGATTAAGAATTAGATGTTACTCAAGTTCATATGCATATGTATACTTTGGCAATATAGTGTATGGAGAACCATTAAAAATGAGCACATTATATATTCAGTCATAGAAACAACCTCTGTGATGGATTGGCACCCCAATCAGGGTGTACCCCACCTCGTGCTCTAAGACTCCTGGGATAGGCTGCAGGCCTCACGCGACCCTGTAGACAAAAACCCAAAACATCAATAAAAACATGTGATCAGGTGTAACTGTGCTACTTATTTGTACTATACTTCTTGTATACTTATACTTAAAATAAAATAGAATTCGGTTCATCATATTGCCTATTTACCCATGCTTGGTGGATTTCCTCTGGTTACTCCGGTTTCCTCCCACAGTCCTGCAGATTAGGCTAATTGGCATTACCAAATTGCCCGTAGTGTGTGAATGAGTGTGTGAGTGCATGTGTGTGTGCCCTGCGATGGATTGGCACCCTGTCCAGGCTGTACCCTGGCTCGTGCCCTAAGTCTCCTGGGATAGTCTCCAGGCCCCCTGCGACCCTGAATACAGCATAAAGCGGTATAGATAATGAGTGAGTGAATGAGTGAGTGAGTGAGTGAGTGAGTGAGTGAGTGAGTGTCTGAGTGATATTGACTATTTTGTGCTTAAAAAATAAGGATATGTCACTCTATACTGCATAATCCTGACCCCTATATATGTTTATTAGAAAAATGCAAAACAAAAAAAATGGCTAAAATACTATGAGTTTTAAAGGCTACATATATGGTTATTTCTTAAATATTAGAGCGCACAGATAAAATTATTTCTATAACAGTCAATAAAGTATAAATACCCCAAAATTACTTACATAGAGTAACACGTACTTTTCACTGTTGCTGTTGATTAATTTGAACAGATTGGCAGGTAATGTAATAAGGGTGAACACAGTGGACCAGAATAGTTTTGTCTAAAATCTATCATAAGCGATCAACTGATGACTGGAGAGGCCAGAGTTTGTAATTTACACTCATCACACTGTTCAGTGACTCCTTGTGGCCTGTAGATGAGGCCATTGTCATCCTGAAAGAAAAATTCCTTCTCAGGAATAGAAATATTTAATCACCATGGAACCAAGTCATGTCAGAAAGGTGCATCCTATGGTCAAACAGAGCCACAGTATTTTTCTTTAATTTGTCACAATTTATATAAATTGATGATATATATGTAAGTTGGGGATTTTTCAGGTTGAACTTTTCTGCAGCAGAGGTAATTTTTGGTCTTGGTTTTTTGGGGGAAGTTTGGGGATGATCTTCATGAGAGCCTGTTTCATTATGGTGTTTTGATTTGCAAATGCACTGGACAATACAGTCCTTGCAAGAACAGTGTGTGTGTGTGTGTCTGTCTGTCTGTCTGTCTGTGAGAGAGAGGGGGGGGAGGGGGGGAGAGAGAGAGAGAGAGAAATTGAAATGTGAAAAATGTATTCATTGTCTAAGTCCTGAAATAGCAGTAGCAGCTTTACAAATAGTTTACATTTGTATAACATGTACAGTATATTCTATGATATGCCTTCATATAGCATTAAATATTTACACATAAAGGCATATCATAGAATATACTGTACATGTTATACAAATGTAAACTATTTGTAAAGCTGCTACCCCAATCAGCTATATAGTAATACAGTAATGACACCCTGTAGCACAGTAGTAAAGTGATATTAGATGATGTACTCTGAGTTAGCTTGTTAGTGTTAGAATGTGGCACAAAAAAGCACAAAATCACAGACTCACTCATCATCTATACTGCTTTGTCCTGTGGATCCTATCCCTGAAGATGGGGTACATCCTGGATGGGGGTGCCAATTTATCGCAGGGCACACATACTGTATACAAGCACTCTGAGAAATTTGTGAACACCAATTAGCCTTACCTGCATGTATTTGGACTGTGGGAAAAGACCAGAGTACCCAGAGGAAACGCAACAAGCATGGGGAGAACATGCAAACTCCATGCACACAGTCTCCAAGGCGGGAATCAACCCCAGACCCTGGAGGTGGAAGGCAACTCAAGTTTAATAGTCCAACCTAGAGTCAAACCAGTTCCAGTTTATATAAGAAACAAAGAGAGTAGAAATTAGCAATTGTTGTAGTCCATATTTGGAACTGTAGTATCTTAAACGGTATACGACATATACTGTATGGCTATGATGTGGGTCACGTTTCTGCAATGTGACCATCTATTACATTTTTATCTGGGCAAAGTACAGGGAACAGTATCGTGAGTGGTTTAGTTAATCTCTGCTTTGAGGAAGTACGAGGGGGCGTATAAGTTTAACCGTAATTTGTGATGAAATCTAAGATGAGACGCATCTGTCTGTGGGAACAGTACACACGGAAAATCATTTCACGGACATCGCTTTCACATTACAGGAACTCGGCTGGGTGTTATCCAATCATGGCTCTGACATACTGAGAAAACTTTATACAGTACCTGTTTATCATATCCAAGCACTAGTGAAACTCAGGGATAAGTGCAGTAGTATGCAGAAGTAGGATTATACAGAGAAATGGAGGTTTCAAGGGATCAAAGGTCCTGGTTTGAATTGAACGCCCTGCATATTTCAACAACAAAAACATATTTTGTATGCCATTGCTGAACAGGTGAAACTGGCATAAAGCTGCTCCAGCAAGTTCTATGCAATGCACCTTAGACAGACAGACAGACAGACAGACAGAGAGACAGACAGACAGATAGATAGATAGATAGATAGATAGATAGATAGATAGATAGATAGATAGATAGATAGATAGATAGATAGATAGATAGATCAGGACAAACAACAAAAAGAGGGGTTTTTCTTTACTCTCACACTGCTACTAAATAGCCTCCAGTGATTCACATGTCAGTTTAATTGAGAAATGATTGATCACATGCTTGAAAACCTTCCTGTTGTTATAATGCACTGTATTTTTTATTTTTAATGTATTGCACTTAAGGAATTGTGTAGGCATGTCATTAGGTCCTCCAGTGTAAATTGCTATTATCATAAACCAAGGTTCTCATAGGAACATGTCAGAACAATCTTAATCCTATAATTAACCCATTCTAGTCTTCCAAATACACTAAACATCACTTACTGTACGCGAAGAATTGAGTCATGGCTATGTGTCTGCTGCTTTGACTGCTTACAAGATCCAGGTCAAAATGTTCATGACTTTGACAGTAGCATGGTCGAGATATTATCAAGCGGCTAAAATAGAATAATACTTTCTATTCATCATTTTGGATGATTAAAAACACATGCTCACTTTTGGTGATAATGTTTTCAACTTGCTCACATAATGAATCGATGTATTTAAATAAACCTTGTTTAATTTGGTGTTGCAAGAATTGCACAATGCAAAAAGCAATTTCACAAGTTTGACTAATCCTACTGTTCAGGAACGTTCACAGACATATTGAGGAGCTGTTGCTCTAATCTGGAAAAAGGACTACACCATGAATTTAGGTGTCACCCAACAGCGTGTAAATGATTTTATTCATACTACAATGATCAGCCATAAAATTACAATGCTAAATATTATGCCAGATATTGCGTAGGTTCCCCTTGTGCCGCCTGGGCAGCTCTGGACCCTCGGGGAGTGACTTCACAAGACTTCACAAGATTTCCTCAGGGCATGACCCAGTAAGGTGTGCTGTGGTGTCTGGCATCAGAAAGTTGGCAGTGGATCCTTTGGCTCTGGGTTGTAGGGTGAGGCTTTTTTGGATCTGACTTGTTTGACTGGTGCATCCTGTGAGTGCTTGATCGGATTGAGATCAGGGGAGTTGGACGGCTGGGTTAGCAGCCTTGGCCTGTTTGCCTAATGGGTCCTGTGAGCAGCAGACTTTGTTGCATTGTGTGTTCTTATTCATTTCTCTCATGGACAGTGTTTACTTTTTTTTTTTTGGCAAGTTGTGAAATTGGACTGTGAAATTGGACCAGACAGGCTAGCCTTCACTCCCATAAATAAGTCTAAAAGAGTAAATGGGTTTCTCAATCCAGTCTTAGTGGTGTCTTGTATACCTCCATGCTATGTAGCAGAAATAACAGGAAAAAAAAGATATAGAAAAGAATGTAATTTTACAACTTAGTGCATAAGAGATTTGTTTAGCTTTGGTTACAGTTGTAAGCATTGTGGTTAGCGGACAACTGTTTCATCATACTGTTATTTATCTAGATAGAATATTTGCATACTACAAGGCATACAAATTGTAATTTCTTTTAGATTCTAGAAGGCCTAATTCATCAGAAGTCCTATTCATGAGAAAAAGTAAGTATATGAGATCATGTTTTATACTTTTATGCATGCTGGAACTAGCATGAGTATGCACGATTGGGTCAACTAATGGTCCAATTATTATTAAAAGTGATGTGCAAAGTCTTTGTGGCCTGTTGTGTGTCACATAACAGCTCTTTTTGAGCTATTGTATCACAAAAGAGCTGTGTGATTTCTACAACTAGTTTGAACTTGAACATGCTTCCCAGTATTTCTATCTTCCCATCATTCCCAATGCCATTGCACGAACATGCAAGTTGAACGAAATCCTCTTTGTATGCCATATGAAATTTCTAGAGGATGTTCAGATCAACTTTTAAGATATCTCTTGTAACTTATCTAAAGTCAAAACGAATCTCTCTGGTCTCATTGGCCAACAACACAACATCTACAGCTAGAGAGATTCTCCCCTTCGAAAAGCATGTGTGTGTGTTTGACAGGGCAGATTTTGATCCAAGATATCAAAGGGCACACAGCTGGAACAAACAAACATCCTGGGATACGTGTAGAATGGCAACATTGATCTATTTATCTTTGGTAACTTCTGCTATGGTCATGGTGGACCTGGAGCCTGGAACCAATTCTGAATAAACTGAGAATTCACCGTGTTCATCACAGGGCACCACACACACACACACACACACACACACACACACACACACACACACACACACACACACACACACACACACACATCTAAGGGCAATGCATGGAGCTGCAGCTAGCAGCCAAATGACAACATGATGCAGAAAGGGTTACTTTAGGGTGCAATTCTAGTATATTATATAACAGTGATATTTAGATACACTGATCTGTGATCAGATGAGTTTTTTTTTTGTCAGGTTTTATTGCTTAGAAACTATAGACTTTGAGGCCTTTGTGGCTTATTTTGTGTGTGAAAGTGTGAAAGTGTTTCTTTCTAAGTACACAATTTCATGCATACTTCAGATTTGTTCCACTGAAGTGCATGTGATTTAAATAAAAGCATTCCTAATCTTATGCTCCTTAATTAATTGTAATACTGCTTATCATTAGTAGATTTTGAAGGACCTCTAGAGCCTTAGATGGAAGTGTCAATCAATCACAAACATTGGACAATATGGACACACCAATCAGACAACACATCTTTCTAGTGTGGAAGGAAACCAGAGTACCTGAACAAAACACACACAAAGCATGGAGAGAAAATGCAAACTCCATACACGCCGACCAGAGATAAGATGTCACATGTCTCGTCACATGGATGCCCCGTGTGTCTCATTGGGATGCGTCCGGTGTCTGGGGACGGTTTCACTCTACCAGGAAGACGGTTCAGGCCTCGGCTGATGATGACAGCTGTTTCTCTGCGGACTTGGCTGCAGTCACTCGATAGTTCAGGACTGGAATTTCCTACAAGTCTCCTCCAATAACTACCTGGACTCCATATTAACATCAATTAAAAACTGTTATACTGAACTGCCTGCCACCTAACACACAGTATGAATGCAGATAATTTCCTGCTTTCTGTTTCACCCAAATGAGGATGGGTTCCCTGTTGAGTCCGGTTCGTCTGAAGGTTTCTTCCTATTGCCATCTCAGGGAGTTTTTCCTTGCCACTGTCGCCTTCGGCTTGCTCATCAGGGACTATCTGACCATTTTGATTCATATACATTCACATTCCATACAAATTTATATAATTCTTTTGATTGTGTAAAGCTGCTTTGCGACAATGACAATTGTTAAAAGCGCTATACAAATAAAATTTTATTGAATTGGATAAGATTCGAACAACCAGCCCTGGAGGTGTGAGACAACCGCGCTAAAGAATGAGCCACTTTGCATGTTTCTATGTATGGCAGAAAAAAATCTACCAATGTATAGGGACACCAAGTCAAGAATTTCTGAACAAGCATGAAAGCAAAAGTTTCTGCCGAAGTCCCAAGTGAAAAATTTACCGGAATTTAAAAAAAAAAAAAAGCTAATTGAGAGAACCTTTTCTAGATAATGCACTCTTTATATTTACAGAAATTCTGAGAATTTAGCAGAACTACTTCACTTACTGTATGTAAGATAATGTGCTTATATTCATTTGTAAAAGTGTGCTTTTACCATACAGTATTCTTCATTTAATATATAGTAAATCTTTCACTCTTATTTAATAATCAATGTATATACAGGTTAAGAATAGTTAGTCCCAGATTTCCTAATGTGTACAGTACTAAACTCAAATGATTACTATATCTGTTAGCAAAGGTGCTTCATCATGAAATTATGAAACTATAGAAGCTCTTATCTGCAGAGGCATGCTATTGCACTAACAAACAAAGTGACATCACTGGCACACTGTGGTTAAACTAAATGCTTTATTGGTTATGCTGCACCAGTTTAGCTCAGAGGGTGTGTGTTTGAACTGCAGCTACATAGACATGTTGTAGTACTTTGATCCCATCACCTGAGATTCTCATCCATGTTGGCAAGGTGCAAAAACCTGTTTGTGTGTGTCATCTGATTAGTCAGTGTCGAATAGTCACACAGCCTTGTAAAACAAAAACACCTTTTATTTTTGTTAAATTGCATGCACCAAAATGTGTTGCCATTACTATGTGTGTGTGTTTCCGCCAACGTGCCGCCTGGCACATAAAGCATCAGATAGAGTATCTGATATAGAATCTATAATTTCTATGGCAGTTATTTAGAGGGTCGGGTGGAATTGGGGCTCAAAACGAGGACCTCCTCGTCAGCAGTCCAACACCTTAATCACTGTGCCATCCCTGCTTATTATCAAGGACAAACTGATTATTATAATTTATACATATTTTCTCGCACTTTCAAACTCGTTTCCATATTTTTTTGATCATGTAAAGCTGATTTGCAACAAAGGGCTATACAGTAAGTCTCCTAGATACAAATGAGTTTTGTCTATAAGTCCAATTTGTTCATAAGTCTAACAAACATTGTCTAGGTAGAAAGATACAATACTCATACAATTGGCTATAGACAGTACACTGTAATACAATACACTATATTAACCCAATTGGCTATACACAGTATATTACAATCGGCTAATACTAACACAATTGGCTATACAGTACATAGTATATAATACGGACATTGCGTAACAATGTACGCTGGTCATGTGATCTAACTTCCATGATTTACCATGCGTAAGCACATGTTTGTATCTTCGAAAGTTTATTACTCAAATGTTCATATGTAGGGGACTTAATGTATAAATAAAACTTATTTGCACAACAACATCGCAAAAAAATCTCAGCATAAAGTTTTACCATCATGATACATAATGTATTCGCACAACAAACAGTTAAAAAAGAACGGGAAGTTATTTTTGTACAAAATAATTGCAGTATAAAGCAAAAATATGGCAAAAATTACAACCACATCAAATCAATAAGAAATCACAGGATATAACTTTTTTAACAAATTGGGTCAACAAAAAAGCTTTAAGCTCACTCATACACTCATTCTCTATACCGCTTATTCTGTACGGGGTCATGGGGAAGCCTGGAGAGGACTCTGGGCACTAGTCAGGATACGCCTTGGATGTTCATCACACAAACATGCACATTATCGCACATTATAAGCAATTTTTTGGAGACACCAGATAGCTTACTCTGCATGTTTTAGACTGTGGGAGGAAACCCACCAAGCACATGGAGAACATGCAAACTGGCTCAACCCTGGATGTGCCTGTACACAGTGCTAACCACTACGCCGACGTGCCACCTAAGCCCAGGTTTAAAATTTGCAATTGAGGATGTGCCAATATCTGGAAGTTGAGTCATGCCAACTGGACGTCTTTGGTCTTCAAGAAACTACATGGATGAGTGGTAATATGTACACCATCTAATGAAACATATTTATTTCTTCAAGAAGCTACTTGAAAAGAATTCCAGTTGACATGACTCAACTTTCAGATAACCTCACCTGGGTGACTGAGAATCTTTACAGACAATGTGACAATGTTTAGTTCTTTTTAAGTTCAATTATTGAGTTGGTAATAGATTAAAGTAAAAATAAACAATTATTAAATGTTTAAAAACTTGTATATCTGGCATGTTTAGTTTCTTTACCATTGTTGGTTGTGTTTAAGCAATCAGCATTAAGGGTAAATAACTTAGCCTTAGCTAGCTAAACCTAGCTAAACCAGTTACTAAAAAATGTAACAAATCTTGGAGAAACCAGTCATGTTTATGTATTGCTTGCATATCTATGAACAATCAAGTGCCAGTTTATAATGTGCATAATAATAGTTTTGCCATTTTATGAGCTATGTTTATTACATGATTGTACTAGATAGATATACAATCACTGATGTTGACTATGTAACATGTAAGTGTCCACCAACTCTTATTCAGTTTGTCCACCTTGTAGATGTTAATTAATAACATGTCTGATACATTTGTACACTAAATGTGGACACTTGACCATCATACCCACATGAGACCTACAGAATATTTGTACGATCGCATGAGAATAAATCACATAAGATAAATATACCTATGAGGATATGTACGATCGCATGGGAAAGATCCGGTAGTGTGAAGCTCAGGGCTCTGTGCAGGTCACACCATGTCCTAATGGAGCTCACTTACAAAAGTGAGCATCAATTGTCAGATTGGAACCAGATGGGATTCCTAGTTTCAGTGATCAGAAATTGTAATTCAACAAAGTCAGCCAAGACAATTGTGTTCTTTCAAATTTTGTTGCCAGTTTGAGGAAGACGTACATATGGGTGTTGTGAGGACGTGTCCACATATGTCTGGCTAAATAGTGTTATTCACTGCATCTTTTTATGCTTTGATTTATTTTCCAAGGTCCATGTTAGGCAGGAGACGAGATGCACGCAACTGCTTTTGTGGGTAAAAGGGTTAGGCTTTCTTTTAGGCTTTCTTCTTTTCATGAACAGCTTTTCTTGTACATACTTTGATACTGCTCCTCCTCTTTTCCTTTTTTTCTTTTGCTTTTTGTGTGAGAATGGTTATTCCTGTTTTGTGAATATAGTTTTTCTTTAGTTAATCTCATCACCCCGTGGCATACGTTTCAGGGTATTACACTTATAGTGAAACATTACTAACTCCTAAAAGTTGTCTTATTATAACTAAATGGATCTAAACTTAAAAAATAAATAAATAAATAAATAAATAAATAAATAAATAAATAAATAAATAAATAAATAAATAAAAAGTTAAATAAACTGGCAAATGAAAAAGCAATATGTACATACTATCTCACATTGTATCCAAGGGAGGCTTAGACACAGTGCACAGTACCATACACACAGAAGCGCAAACCCTTCAAGAGTTTCCATAACGCAGGTACTGTATCTGTCTTTCTATGTATAGCGTTGACCCTTAGCTCGCCCCCCTCTCTCCCTCTCTTTAACACACACACAGTTACACTTACACTCACACACAAAAATGTGTACACACTCTTCCTCATTGTTATGCTTTGCCCCTTTGCTGTGTGTTGGCATACAGGCAATAAAAGGCACTGTATGATAACAGATGATGACAATTATTCCATCATATTAACTGATGCACTCACTAGGTGAAAGGTTTTATGATAAGCACATGTCCTGTATTTAATGAGTATTAATAAAAAAAAATAAGAATGAATGAATGAATGAATTCATTCATTCATTAATTCCTTTTTTTTTGGGGGGGGGGGGGGGGTATTTCAGCTTTTTTTTTTAATAACAGCTTTTTATTTGTTAGGGCCAACATTGATAAAATAAAAACGATTTTTTACATGTATTTATTATATTTGTTAAATTAGTGTTTATTGCACTAAACAATTGTAATTTAATTAGTATATTTTGAAGGAGAAACAGTACCCGACAACACTCCAATCCACAGAGGTGCTAGTTACCACAGCACACCTACAGAGGCCTTGAGGAACCATGCCGCCCCAGAGCACAAGGGGAACCCAAAACCTTGGTTTTAATGTTAATGCTTTTTTGTTATAACTGATCAGTGTGTTTACCTCCCCTTATTTTTTGTTATCTTTAATTGTTGTGTGGATTTCCATTAATATTTATGTTACTACAGTTATGTCATACAGCATCAATTATTTATGTTTATTTTCTACTTACTGTACAACAAAGGCAATTTTTTTTATAGCTGTAGGACCTAAGAAAAAAAAGTAACAACATACTGTAGGTCAATCAATATTTGTTTTGATATTAACATGATGATTATTATAAGATATTAACCTAAATTATATCAGTTAAAATAAATTGCACTGCCTTTTTTATGATTATGATATAAATATACATTTAAATATATATAATGAAATAAATATCATTTATATGTCTACTGCATTAGATTTTTTAAACGTATTTTAATTTCCTATCAATTGCAATATTCATTTCTTCTGATGTTATATATCAATATCTTAATCAATATGTCAATATCTTAATTAATATGTCAATATCTTCCTCTCTTTTTTTTGCACATCTGTTAGAATTCTGCCAGATGTTGAATCAAATCAAATAACAAGTCAGATTTGCAGCTGTATTGTATTTTGAAATGCATTTTTTAAGTTTCAGAAAGGCAACCTTTTGAACTTAAATATACCTTTCCTGCATATATTAGTCAGTATTAACACATATTACTATAATATGCCTAAAATGGATAGATAAATAATGAGCTGTAGGTTACTCACACACAGTGTAAACCTGGCAGAATATTAGTGTAAACGATAATTGAAGCAAAAGTGCGAAAGGTGCTTTTTATGTTCTGGCCTAAAGGGAATTTATTTTTTCTATATTCATATAAAAGATAATGATGGCTGTATTACAATGTAATTTGCATGAGGAACAAGAAGGCCGTAAAAGTATTGCCTATTTACGTGGCAGAATGCAATGACTAGATAAAATTAGAGCATACTTTTTTTAAACTGCAATTTTCATTTCCAGCCGAACTGGTCTTTCCCTCACACAACACAAACACTTGTAATGTGCAATGCATTCTGTCTTACAGTTTTGAACTGCATGCCTTAAGAGTTTCTATAGGACCTTGGCTAAACGTGAGTGATGTTATAAAACACCTAATGGGTTTCAGCTCACTGTAGGCTTTAGATTAATGCACACAGCACTGTTTTATTATGAATATCCCTCTATAGCTCTGACTACAACCCACTCATAAGCTCTGGGGTCAGGTGATGCTTCCTTAAGTGCTCCTGCAGTTTACTGTAATTTGGACCAAAAACCTTATGGCAGCTGAATTTATAAACAAATCTCAGTGAGACAGTGAGACATTATCATGACCAAACATTACCTGTATTAACAGATGCTCTAGAAAAAAATTATCTTATCTTCTGTTGACACATATTGATTAGACTGGTCTGCATGAACTTCACGCTGATGGTCCTGTCTCTTGACCAACGTCAGATCTTAACTGAGAGAGTAAATATTGCCACCTCCACGTGGATGTCTAGGCTTTGCCCTAACACAGTCAAGGTTATGTACATAACTAAAATGGCATGTATACATGCTGTGTCTAATACTAATAAAAACAAGGATTTACTTTGCTTTTCGTATCATTTTGTGTGTTCCTTTATAAAAAGTTTAGTAATAAATAGTTTGAATTCAAATTCAAATACTTTACTAAGCATGAAACCTGAAGTTGCTTAAGTATTCATGATTGTTTTTCTTGATAAATAAATGATCATATACGGATGACTATCATACAGCTAAGGTCATTTGGCGTGTATATGTGGATGGTATTCAGATTGACGGAATTAAATTTAGCCATGTTTCCTCACAAATATTTTTACCAGTTTATGATATTATCTTATTCTGGTAATTACTCTGGACTTTGCTCTAGATAGTGTATGAATGTTTGTTGTCATTAAAAGTCATTATTCAGTTTAATTGCCTTGTTTAATTGCGTTGTATCACAGGAGGTGGGGTACACCCTGAACAGGGTGCCAATCCATCAGAGAACACAATTTGGGAATGCCAGTTCACCTACACTTCATGTCTTTAGGATTGTGAGGGGAAACAGGTGTACCCAAAGGAAACACATTATGCATGGGGAGAACATGCAGATCTAGATATTAGATATGAGATCTCTTTGTACTCTCTTAGGCTTCTATGATCTACATTTACAGATATATACTGTATAATATATAGTATGTGTATATGTATAATATATAGTATGTGTATATGTATATAGGTGATATGATAATCCATCATAGTTATAGTACTGTGTGAATTGGTTACAGTTGGCTATAGTTTAATATACAGATCTATTCAAATCAACACTATTAAATAGCTATTAAATAGCTAACATAAATGTATGTGATTACACATAGTGTGATACGGTGGCTTATAGGTTAGCACCGGGGTCTCAAATCTCCAGGGTGAAGGATTCCGTTCCTGCTTTGGGTCTGTGTGCACGGAGTTTGCATGAGGTTCCCTCCTGGTACTCCGGTTTCCTTCCATAATCCAAATACATGCAGATTAGGCCAGTTGGTGTTCCTAAACTGCCTGTAGTATGTGGTGTGTGCTCTGTGATGGATCGGTACTCTGTCCAGGGTGTATCCTGCCTTGTGCCTGAAGTTTCCTGGAATAGGCTCCAGGCTTGCTGTGGCCCTGTATGAGATAAGCAGAATAGTAAGTAAATGAAAAGTGATATTTGATTCTGTGTAATTATCAGAACACAAGTTAGTATGAGGTGGCTTTAGTTCATCAGCTATGACTGAATTTCCCAGGGGAAGCCCAACATGCAAAGCAAAAACATCACAGCATAAGCTTATGTGAATGTTGTGCATGAAAATGAAAATATTATTCATATTTAATTGTATTCACTTTGTAAGAAATATTTCTTTTTTGTTTTTTTGTTTTTTATTGGTTTTTAAGTAGTAGTTAGCACAAGTTTTTTTGCTTGTGTTTATGTGTGTGTGTGTGTGTGTGTGTGTGTGTGTGTGTGTGTGTGTGTGTGTGTGTGTGTGTGTGTGTGTGTGTGGGTGGGTATTTGTCTGAACTATTATAACCCTGGCTTCTGGTAATGACCTTGCAGTCAGTGTCATGCCAGATAACATGACTCAGAAAGTGTCGAATGAAGAGATAGGATTGAAAAATATTTACATATTTAAATCTAGTTGTGAGGAAATGTGTTTGTAGTCACCAGACATCGGATGCCATGTGCAGATGCTGGTTTTGAAAAAAAAAAAAAAAAAAAAAAACTTACATATGTACATACACACCTGTTAAAAGATGGGGTCACCAAGAAAGTTTCACATTTTGCATGAAACTCATACCTGTATTCATTAAATGATCTATAAAATGAGAACAGAAATTTAGCTTCCATTAAAGTACCTTCCATTTGCAGCAGTGAGAGTTATTCTTGTACAGCATGCCCTTTATTATGTATAACTCTCCCACATTAGCACCACCAAAGAAAACCCCAGCCATCAACTTTACTCCACCATGTTTGGCCATCTTCCTCTGTCCGGTGTCTCAGTTCTTTGGCACATATAAATCCCTTCCTATTATTAGCCAGTCTTAGATATGCGTTTTTATTTGCAACTCTGTCTAGAAGGCCTGGCATTGCCTCTTGACTGATCATGTTGTGACTGGTGTTTTGTAGATATTCAGTGACGCTGCCAACTGACGTCCTGTGAGACGTCTGTTTCTCAAACTAGAGACTCTGATGTAATTGTCCTCTTGCTCAGTCGTGCACTGGGACCATACTACTTCTCCTCGTAACCTGGTTAATTCCAGTTTGTTGAAGAGCTGTGCTACCATAATTACAAAAGTTTTTTAATGATTAGTCAGCCTTTTAACATGACAAACATGGATTAGCTATCATAGTGTGCTATTGGAATATTGTAAAATAACCTGAATCTGTATGTCTATTAAGAATTATTAGTTCATAGCTCCGCGACCCTGAATACAGGATAAAGCCTTATAGATGATGTCGATTATGTCACTTGCAGTCCACGTGGAAGTTCAAATCCACACGATCATATGATTCTGGACATGCATCCATGGTTGAAAAACGAGCGGGAACACTGATATTATCTGGTGTGACAGAGTTGTTCTGCAACTATATGATCTGAAGGGTGAGATGCGATACCTCCATTGTTAACCATCTTCTGTTATCTGTCTGTTGTTATAAGTCACAAGCATTTAACGTCAGATAACACGTGAGCTACCATTACCACAGCAACCGATGCAAATAGGTCGACAACGAGGCAAATACAATCTGATCACTTTCAAATAAGAGTGTGTACAGTCAAGTCTAAAGATCCGAGACTCACTCACTCATTGTCTAAACCGCTTTTGTCCTGCATTCAGTGTTGCATGGGTGGGGTGGGGCCTGAAACCTATCCCAGGAGACTTAGGGCACAAGGTGGGGTTGACCCTGGATGGGGTGCCTGTCCATTGCAGGGTACACACATACACACAATTTCTCCCACACTATTGGCAATTTGGGAATGCCAATTAGCCTAATCTACATGGATTGTGGAAGGAAACTGGATTACCCTGGAGGAGACCCATCAAGCACAGGTGGGTCAGAACATGCACACTCCACTGCAATGTTTCCTCCGGGTACTCCGGTTTCCTCCCACCAGATTGTCCAAAGACATGTAAGTTAGGCTAATTGGCGTTCCCAAATTGCCCGTAGTGTGTGAGTGTGTGTGTATGTGAATGTGTGCCCTGCGATGGATTGACACCCTGTCCAGGGTGTACCCTGCCTTGTGCCCTAAGACTCCTGGAATAGGCTCCAGGCCCCCTGTGACACTGAATACAGAAATATTATTTAACTGGAAAAAAAAAAAAAAACTTATATATGCTTGTCCTGTACAGGGTCTGAGGAGGCTTTGAGCTCATTTTAGGGGATTCTAGGCACTAGGTGTGGTACAATCCAAAAATTATTAAACAAACCAAATCTTGTATAAACAAACAAATAAAATATTTAACTGAATATCAAATCCAACTGAAATCATCTCCCCGCGTGGTTTAGGACGTGACGCCACCATGGTCCGTTTCCTCTGATGCAGTCTGAGTAAAGCCACATTCCGGATGCCGAGCCTCCGTGACGATTCGTTAAGAAGCATGGTGCGATGTGTGAGTGGGCGGAGTTTCAGACTGAAGGAGGGAGGAGTCGTGTGTATTTCAATTAGCCGGCACCCAGTGAAACGTGTAGTAGGTTACAAAACGGCGTTCACTACAGAGTTACGATTTTTTTTAAAAAAACAACACCATACAAACACAAAATACGAATAGAGCTTAAACGGTTGGTTAGCTGTGTTTCTCTAGTTCTTATATTATTCCTAGAGACTTTTTTTATTTTAGAAAGAATATTCTGTGATGGCCAGAGGAGAAGGAGCTGAGCAGTTCTCCAACGCCAGCCTGCTGAGAAAAGGCGAGGCTAATCAAGAACAAACCGTTTGCGAGGTAATTTTAAAATTTTCAAATGTTTATGACTGACGTGTAAAGCGTAATTTAGTATCGAATTCAGCTACATTGTGTTCATTAATGTTTTATATGTATATATCGGGGAACGCTCATGTGGTTGATTCATTTCCCAGCTCTGTGCCGAAAGGCGTGGCTGTAGGTTGAGTCTCCTGACTCTCAACTGATCACTCTGTTGCTTTAAAATGTCAACGCGAATGTTTTTAATATTAGCCAGAATTAAAAATAAGTTTTAATTGTTTAGTTGTTATATCCTCTTTATGCGATGACCGGGCGTTTGAACTTCAAAAGTGGCGCGCTTTCCTTTTATCTCCGGCAATTTTAAATCTTTATTTACTATTACATGACCTGTTGTTTCTATCTGACCTATATATTTTGTTGTATCTAAAAATGTATCGTATATCTAAACCGAGTCACGTGATACTCAGTGTCTATATCCAGCTGTGGTTTAGAGGCGCACTTGATGATGTGCTACGTGTCAGACATCCGAGTGGCTCGTGAGCACGTCACCAAAACTTTCTGCATGTCAGGAACATGAGTGAGTGAGTGAGGTGAATGGACTTACCTATTGTTACAATCCCTTGTGCATTTTTCTTATCCCTAAAAAGCAAAGACAAGGGCGTTTCTCCAGGTTACGTGTAGACTTTTTGGAACTCGAGATAATGCCCTAGTAAATATTTAGTGAAAATGAAGGGAAACTGTGACTTGCACCTTTTCACATTATGCAGTCTTTTTATTTTTATATCAGTCTCAGAGTTGTCTTGCTTTTTGCTCCCATTTTGGTGTGTGCATGTGTTGGGGCTGGCGTAAACATGAGAGGAATGTCATCTTGGCATTGGCGACGTACTACAGTCACGCCACGTCGCCTTCTGATGGTCCGATCAGTCAGAGTGGAAGTGATTTAATAAGTACTTTTTTCGTAACGGGTGGTGCTATCGCCACTATTGTTTCTGGAGTGCTTACTTTACTTTTCCATTACGAGTCACCCTGTTAAAACTGCAGCCAAACTGTGATGTGAAGGTGAAATTCCAGTAAAAGGAATTTTAAGGGTGCTAAGACTCCCACCCTTCTGCTTGACGTTATAGGATGTGCGTCAAAAGATATCATTTCCACAAGTTACAAGGTGTCCCATTTAACGTTTAACAGGAACACAGAAATAACAATGAAGGTATTAATAAATGAAATAGAAAAACATTTCACAAGTCTGTAAAATCATTTACAGAAGACTGTAAATAATCAACTATTGAAAACATTCTCGAGATCTGGGGACTCGACTATTTCAAGATAAATCTTTAGTCAATTTTCGATTTAATCAGAAATGAATTCAAGATTGTCTTGTGCGAGTGGCTTACTAGGAATTTAAGATGAGGTTACACAAGTTTTTAAATTCTTTTACTGTAGGTTCAATACGTGTTTATTTAGTGTCTCCAAAATTCCCTGTATGAAACATAGATTGCAAACGGCTGCAGTTTCCTGACGTGCTCTTAACATTCAGGTTTTTCTGATTGCTGATAAATTGACATCTGCTTGATCACCTGTTTTGGGCATGATGCAGAAGTGAGTAATTTCCAATGTGAAAATGCAACCAACAACGTAGAAGGATGAGTGGTGTTTATTGCATATTACTCTGTTGAAACTCTTTAGGTTTAAAAGAACATGATGTAGTTCACTTTTTTTTTTCTTTCTTTCTTTTATTTATTTTGGTCCCCCCCCCCCCCCCCCCCGCCTGACATGTCAATTCACCCCTACGTCAAATTTGTCAGCCTGCCCTTGTTTCTAGATCATCATTGGCTGTACCCCCAAGGGTGTGTTTTGTGTTTGTGCTCTGCATGACTGTGTGTGGTGTTTGCCAGTCAATATGAGGTGAGCAAACTCTGTCTTGTGTCAGGTTATAATCGTTACAGAATACCGTGACACCCATACGTTTCTTTGCAATCAGTGCCTTGGCTAAACCTTTCTGAATTATAATGCTGATTAAATAGGATGATTATAACATTATTTGATGTTTGTTCGCAAGTTGTTTCGCCATCTCGCTTGTATGTTATCTCGGCTGAAAATATTACTGTGTGTATGTCTGAGTCACGAGGCAGTAGTGTGTTTTAAATTGCAAAATCAAGCACTTATAAATCATTAATCATTTATGCATGCAATGTTAATTCTTTCCCACAGAGTTTTGTAAATTTTCAGTTTTCATACATATTTGTGGCTAATTTGTGAAACGTGATGTTTTACTTTTCCAGAGGGAGGAGAAAAGTCGGTTGTCGGTGTGCAATAAGCTGTGTTATGCTGTAGGAGGAGCGCCTTATCAAATCACAGGATGTGCCTTGGGTTTTTTCCTCCAGATCTATCTCCTTGATGTTGCATTGGTGAGTTTGCTGTTCTGTTAATGTTTTGACGTTATTTACCCAAGAGATTTGATGATATGGATATGAAAATGCTGGGAAAAAGCATTCAAGTGATTTGAGGCTGACCTTAAAGCACCCTATCCAGGAGAATACATAGTGACGTGATCCACATGTGAATGTTTATTTCCACATGTTCTTTCATTTGTAATATTTTAATATGGCGACTCAGTCAGCTCATCAGGGTTTGTGCCTGGGGTAAAGCAATGAGTCACATGTGCAGCTGCAAGTAATAATACTAGAACCAAGTTACATATTTATAACACACAACCCTTCACAGTGGCACTTCAGTTTACTGAGTTACCCAGTTAACTTCAGGGCCCAGTTTGTGCAAAAAAAATGCCCTTTGGTTCCACTCACAACAAGGTGACCAATAGCCCCCCCCCCCCCCTACACACAACCCCCCCCCCCCCACATACACACACAATAGAAGCATTGTGCTAAAAAAATAATTAAAAAAAATAGGTTCACATATAATTTTTCTTTGCAGTCAACATGCAGGGAACTACTGTGAAATTAACAAAGTTCTTGACCAGATTACACACACATACCAGTGGCTCAAGGAGCAGTGTAATAGATTTAGCCATTTATTATGTTTCCAAGGGCAAGCAAACAAAGCCCTCCTAGTTTGTGACTTACGATTGTTTATTCAGTACTTTGAAAAACTGCTAATTATGCAGGACAGACTGACAGAATGTTTAACAGTCGGCAGCCCAGTCAGTTCGGCACTGTCGGACAGTGAAAATACAGCGTCCACAGAAGCGCTTGTCTCTGAGTCATGGTAAAAAATGGCTCAAGGTCACTGCTCTGAGTACTTTCTGACTTTTACAAAAGGTCACTCAAGTTCATAAGAGTCCAACCCTGTATAGCTATGCCACCACATTTTATCCAGGCAGAGATGTGCACAGACAGTGTTATTGCACGTGGTAGTAGAAGTTTATGAGCAAAGCGTTTGTATTAATACAAGATGCATCAGTTGTACCCGTGGGAAATGCACTTGTGTGTGCACATGTGAGGGCATGTGTGGTGTAAATATCTCAGATTAGTCCTTGGGACCTTGTGCTTAATGTAATTATACTTCATTGAAAGTTTTGTATTGGCACTTTTTTTATAGTTGGTTCAGTGGACAATATAGCTCTCAAAACAGCTCTCAGTCAAAAACATGCCGTGCCCTGAACAGTAATTAGAACGCAAGTATTTCCCGTCTACACTTTTTTCAAACAGGAAGACAAAAGTTGAAATAAATGTGAAGGTTTTTTTTTTTTTTTTTTTTTGAGGAGATAGACCTATGATTGAACTTGTAACTAGATTCAGTGTATATAAAACTGAGGCCCCAAATTTTTCATTTTTAAAACACTCCTCAAGAAAATCTGATGGATCCTTGAGCAAACTGATGCTCTTCAGTTGAACATTTTGTGATTGCCTTCTTGTCTGTTCTTCAGCTGGATCCATTCTATGCCTCCATTATTCTTTTTGTGGGACGAGCCTGGGATGCCATCACTGACCCCACAGTCGGATTCCTGGTCAGCCGGACTCCTTGGACCAGATTTGGGAGGATGATGCCATGGTATTTCTTTTCTTTTTTATTTTTTACTTTGATTCTTCATGCTCTTGTTTCGATGCTGTGTTCAAATAGTAACCTCACTCGAAACAAACTATTCTCTTTTCATTCAAATATCTTGCATGCTTTTATAGATTTAAATTTTCTCCTTCCTTCTGATTCAAATTGCTGTCTGTAGAACATTTCCCTTGTGTAAAGCTGCTTGTTTTGAATGATGGGTTAACTAAGTTTAACACTACCTCTCGATGCCCTGTGAGTAGCATCACCAAGCTATTTTAGCAAAGAAGGGCATCAGGTGCATGGGTTGGGCCTAGTTGGCATTACAGGACCCTCTCGCATGATTCTGTCGTACCTACACATTTGTTCCATTTGGGTTTGAAATGTCATGGGAGAGTATTTGGTTCAATTGGCAAGTCAGCTTGGCAGTCCTGACTGTGTGAAAAAGGGCACATGCTCTTTTAGAGGCTGAGTTATAGATTTTGGAAAGTTGAGAAATCTAAGGGTGGAAAAAGAATTTTTAGTAGTGATTACATTCCATTCAGGGCAGGAACGGTTTTGCCAGGTCGGTGCCTTTTGCCAGATTTTTTTTGCTCAAAAGGGAAAAAAAAGTCTGTCACTATCTGTACTTGTTGCAAGGCTGTTTAATGAAACCTTGATCATTTTAATCACGTGAACGAAAAAGGGGGAAGTCATGAGGCAGTACGTCCTCTGGTTTGGAAAACCCTGGAATTCTCCCAGATTATTTTAAAGGAGTTGTCTGGCTTTTGAATAAGGACACAACCATTCGCTGACCCTGGAAGTGCCCATCCCCCTTTCTCTGGTCCATTTTTGCACAGAACCAAACCCCCTTTTTTTTTAGCACTCATGGAACATACAACCGGCTGTCTGTGTGCTGACTGTCTCTGAGGCACAGACAGGAATAATAATTAGTGCGTAATTTCCCAAAGCTCTCTAAATCACTTACTCCCTTCATTTTCCATTTGTAGGACAAGACCATTTAAAGCACACATGGGATTTTTTTTCTTATTTATTTAATTGCATTTATGACTGTAGGTTGTTTATTTGTATTATTTGAAATAGTTTCTAGTCATCTTTGTACATTAGCACAAGAAAATCTTTAAAAAAAAATTTTTTAAATAAGAAGCCATGTGATTGATGGAAGATACTACAATACGCCTGCATGGTGTAGCTCAGAGAGAGAGAGAGACATTTACGTTTCAGCAGTGGGGGTAGAGCTGTGACGACGTTTAAATTCCAAAGCCATGAGTGGTCCAGCCTACAACACACCACTGTTTCTCCTCCAATCAGAGGCCACCAAAGCCGCCAAGGGATTCCGAAACGCGGGGGAGGGGCCTTGGCAGGGTTACTTTAGTTCAAATAAAGATCAGGAGACAAAAATGTTAGTCATCAAACAGCGAGTGGCTATAGCAACAATTAATCACAGTTCCGTGCCTTTCTTTAGGTCAGGATTTATGAAATCCTTTAGGTATTGTTTAAAGGATTAAATGAATAAATATTGGAAGAAATTCTGTGGAATTCGAGAAAGGAGAAGATAAAATTGGCTGATAAAATTGGGCGTGGTTGATGTGCATCTATAACTGCTTCAAATTTTACACAGCATGTCAGGGCATTTTCTAAAACTACAGGAGCCATAATAAGTCAGTGCATTAATTAAAGAAGCACTTTAAAGAATTAAAGAAGCATAACACACTTGTGTTAATTTAAATGTGACCGAGGATAAACCTGTAGACAAAAGTAGACTTGCTTTTCTATGAAACAAACAGATACTAGACAGTATTGATATTTTATTGTGTTGGTGTGTATTAGTCAACCACACCTAGAAAATATCTTCTGATCCTTTCATAGCAATTCAGTCACAAGCTTGTTATTTTTGGTCCTTTCCTGTAATGCATCCATGTCAATATAAATAATGAGAGTCCTACTGTACCTTTGCAAAACCAGTTTCTCATATCTATCAGGTTTACCCTCCCTTAACTTCTACATACTGTACATTCATGGTGGATGAGTATTGTACAACCTGCAACGTGCAGCTATTGAGCACGTGTCTTAAGATAGTTCCCGTAACTAAGTGTTTAGTTACTGTACCTGATTGTGTAACATTCTTAGTGGACATAGGATATGACAAAATGGAGAGTATTGTGTGTGCATTATATGGTTTGGAGGACACTTCCCATTTTAATTTTTCACACTTGAAGTAACGTAAACTGAAGCGCATTTATAACGTCTGAAAATTAACACCTAATTTTCTTAAGAGCCGGAATCAAATTCCTTGTATGTGTAAAAATACTTGATGAATGGTCTTCATATGTGGCATCGTAACGCTGCTAATAATTTTCTCATATCCGTCTCTTTGCAGGATTATGCTGTCCACCCCGTTTGCAATCATATCCTACTTTCTCATCTGGTACGTACCTCCCGTTGATCAAGGCAAAGTCTTCTGGTACCTCGTCTTCTACTGCCTCTTCCAGACACTGCAAACGGTGTGTATCGTCCAGCACCATATTCATGCACGCAACCTACGTGTTCTCGTGCATGCATGAGTGAGCGCCATCTTTAACCCTTTTTCCTGTTTTTGTTTTGCAGTGTTTTCATGTGCCATACTCGGCCCTTACCATGTTCATCAGTTCAGATCAGAAGGAAAGAGATTCAGCCACAGCCTATCGTAAGTACTTAAGGGCATGAGTAATGCTAAATTAGTGTTGTTTCAGGGAGTCAGCATAAGGTTTTCTATTTATCATAACACACTAGGCTGAGAGAGAGCAGCCACAACGCACTTTACAGTATTGTAAAAGCAATACACCCACATTCGGATGATTAACATTCCACATTATTCTGATATTCAACTAGCAAAGCATGTTTTCTTTCTGAATATTGCATTCTTTATTTATAAAAGATATTTGAAGCCTGTCATCAGTGACATTGTTTTCCTCATCCTGAATAAATCACAACATTGATTAGAGAGATATGGACTCAATTCAGTATTGCCGCCTAATATCAAAACACACGTACACCTGAGTGCATTAAAGGTGGTAAAGTCATGCAGTTCCTCATCATGGAATCCCTCAGGTGGCACACTCTAAACCAGGGGTGTCCAAATCTAGTCCTGGAGGGCCAGTGTTCAACACAGTTTGGTGCTTCTTCTTCTCAAACACAGCTGATTTAACTAATCTGTTAATTACTAGGTTCAGTGAGTGTGTTTAGGTGTTGGTGAATTACAAACTGTCCTGGTCACTGGCCCTCCAGGACTGGATTTGGACACCCCTGCTCTAAACTATTCACAAATCAAATGGTCACCTAGGTATCACGATGTGAAGTATATCGACTGGTCCCTTGTGGTTCTCGTCTCTGTTGTTGTTTGCGAGATACAGAAGCCCAATGTAGCATACCGTCTATGTTTTGTTTAGTCTAATTAATATTCTAATCAATGCAGAAAATAACCGTTGTACACATTATCATAGAAATGCAAGCTTTAGAAATGCTTTTAGAATAAGAATATTAATATAAACCAGCTGGCGATTATATACTGTAAGAGCTACAGGAAAGTAAACAACACGTTCTGACCGATCACATTTAAGAATGTGATGTACAGTATACTGAGATGATGCATGAGCTTTCTGTTCCACATGTACTGTAGACTCAGCATTGTCCTTTCCCCTTCAGGTATGACTGTGGAGGTCTTGGGAACCGTCATTGGCACCGGAATCCAGGGTCAGATCGTGGGGATGGCCAATGCTCCCTGCATACCAGTCGCGAATGATCTCGACAACTCCTCTCTGAATGCTGAATCTGAAGTTAATGCCAGCCTGCCATATATTTCCCTGGAACACACAGTAAGCCCCAGAGCCGCAGGGCATTGTTATGATGTTTTATCATGAGTGATCCGGTTTGACGTTAAGTATGTAGCCCTTATTTGGAAGTGTTTAACGCCCCACCTATGTTATCTCTTTTTTTCAGAGACAGGCTTACATGATTGCCTCAGGAGTTATTTGTGCCATGTACGTCCTTTGTGCCATCACGCTCTTCTGCGGTGTGAAGGAATGTAAAGGTGAGCCAAAGTTTTTGAATGTTCCCATGGCATCATTTCCCCCTAGTCGTACCCGTCCACATGCTGTTTGGATACCAACGAAAATGGTTTTAGAGAGATGGGCATGACCGCAGGTTTAAAATAGAGATCAGTTTGGTTTAAATCCGTTTCGTGGACTCGAGCTTTTCCACAGGTCTCGGGTTACTCTGGGGCAGTGGTTGGCACTCTGTCGTCTTTGAGGGCCTGAGAATTGTCACCCGGTAAATTGGGAGGATGTACATGTTAAAGATTGTGCTGTGGTTTGGCAGTTTATTTCAGGATACGTTTGGGTAAAAACATTTTAACAAAGTAGTCTTTTGTAGTGCAGGATCAGCCCCGCGCAGAGAAATGCACAAACTAGGATCTGTAGCCCTTCTGTCAAGAGTGTGAACAATCGCATGCTGTTGAAGTTTTTTGCTCTACAGAGAATTTGGATGAGCTTTCAGTGGAAAAAGTTTTCAGTGACTCTACGACTTATCTATGTTTACAGCCTCTAAAAATGTTCTATGTTGTTTTGTCAGAACGCTCAAAGGTCAGAACGGACCGTGTGTCCTTCATCCGCGGCATCTGTCTAGTAATGGGCCATGGACCATACGCCAAGCTGGTGATGGGCTTCCTCTTCACCTCTCTGGCTTTTATGGTAAGTGTAACGCCAGCCTCACAGGAGGTTGTTT
Organism: Clarias macrocephalus; assembly: GCA_011419295.1. NCBI lineage: Eukaryota > Metazoa > Chordata > Actinopteri > Siluriformes > Clariidae > Clarias > Clarias macrocephalus. The sequence continues at coordinate 13,545 of JAAGKR010000881.1, read as the reverse complement.
AGCCACTTGTCGATCTCCAAAACCTCAGGTCTACCCTTGGCTATCTTTGGCGGGCATTTTATTTTATTATGATTTGCAAGCAGGTTATTAGAAGTCTTATAACATAACATTTTGTTTCTTTGTGCAGCTCCTGGAGGGCAACTTTGCTCTGTTCTGTTCCTACACCCTGGGCTTCAGAGATGACTTTCAGAACGTCCTACTGGTCGTCATGGTAAGTGCTACTGCTAAGTTCATAGCACAACTGACAGAATTGAAAGAAATTAAGATGTATTGAAATGTGGGGTAATTGGATTGGTATGGATGAGTGTTTGGGTCAACTGTCTTAATACAGCATTGAGGTCACATTTTGTATGTAAAATACAGACCTTCTACAGTTATCAATCTGCCCTCCTAAGGGCAAATTTTCATTTAATGCCATTTAATGTAGTTTCAACACTCTCCTTATTATAAAATCCTTTCTACCTGTGCGCTGCATGTACACTTTTTTTTGATACAAAGATTTTAGTCAAAGCAAACACACAGAAGAGCAATGTCTGAGCTTAGTTTCACTATGAATGAGGCACCAGTTCTCGTGCAATAACTTTACCAGCATCACCATATGATTACTTCCTCTCAGAGACTTTACTTGTATGAAAAGTCAGTATAAAGTTAAAAGGGAAATGAATAGTCTTAGCCTCGCCTTGTTCTAATCTTTTCTAATCCATTTTGCCTCTAGTTCTCCGCCACTCTCGCCATCCCATTCTGGCAGTGGTTCCTTACTCGATTTGGAAAGAAAACCGCCGTCTATGTTGGGACTACAGTAAGTACTGGCAAGACCATTTAAGGGGCTTTGACTTGTGCAAGGGTTTAAATATAAGTAGATTTATCATCTCGGTGCACTTGCTTTATTCGGTGGTCATTACACCTGATGAAGCTAATAATTCTCATTTGCTCATGTTTGTGATGTCTGCAGATCGTGATTCCATTTATGATCGTGGTGGTGCTGTTGAAAAGCAATCTCATCGTCACGTACGTCATCGCCTTTGCTTCTGGAGTCAGCATTGCGGCTGCCTTCCTCCTACCCTGGTGAGTGTCCGTCAGTGAGCGGAAAACGCTGATGCTGACCGAGACTGCTTTCGTAAACTAATAAGTGTATATGCGTGTATGCAGGTCCATGCTTCCTGACGTGGTTGACGACTTCAAAGTGCTGAATCCTGAGTCTCAAGGGCACGAAGCCATTTTCTACTCCTTCTACGTGTTCTTTACGAAGTTCGCCTCCGGCGTTTCTTTGGGAATTTCAACACTAAGCCTCGAGTGAGTCTGCACAGTCTTTAAAACACTTCTCGGCCTGCACAAGCCTTTGATAATTTAGATTTTCGTATCAATACACACAGGCACGTTCAAGTCAACCCGGGACTTGTGATGAACTTTCTCATGAAGGAAAGCATAAACTGGAACTTTAAGCCTGTAAGCACAGTACAGTGATGAGACTCAGTAAACAATTTGAAAAATGTTGCAAAGGTTTTATGTAAGGCCATACAACCATGAACGATGATTGAAGCCCCCTGCAGTCGATCATGTGAATATTCAGCAAGTGGAACGCCTGGTCCTTGATAATCGATGTCAAGATCTTGTGGAAGAGACGCATCTGTCTGTAGGAACTGTTCACACAATCATTCAAGAACACCACTTGAACATTACAAGAACTCAGCTGGGAGTTACTGCCACATCCTCCGTATAATTCTCATCACGCTCCAAGCCATTTTCACATGTTTGGGCCATTTAAAGGAGTTCCTGGGAGGCCGGCGTTTTAGACATGAAGCAGGCAGTCCGATCATAACTACTGAGAAACTTTCTTTCTAGACGATATCCAAGCACTAAATGCTGGGATAAGTGCATTAGTGTAGCAGGGGATTTATATAGAGAAATAAAGGGAGTTTTTACCCTCATGTTTTGTTTATTCAGCATAATTCTGCAGAAGTCCCAGTTTGACTTGATTGCCCCTCATACTGTACATACATATTAGGTCTCATTTCCTCAGCATCCTTTGCTAAAACCTTAACTAGGTCACATTTGAGAAATCATGTAGAGTTCAGCTTGGTTTAAAGCATTTGAGCAGAAAAAAAATACATCATAAAACATGGCACATGCGAACAAGCTTTAATCATAATTGTGTTGATAGAGATATCTTGTCTTTACAAAATTACTTTGTGTTCTATAGCCGCATCCTGTCAGTCATGCAGCCGCTCTTGTAAAAGCATTTACACTGAGGTCGGTCTTTCTGATGTGGCTAATCACCATCTGATTTGTGTGCATCTGTTTTTTTTTTTTTTTTTTTTACCTGGTCAGAATCTGATAACTTAAATCTTACAGTCAGTGATAAGATCTCAGTGAAGATTGTCACACACACAAGCCTCAAGGTTGTTTCTGACTAATCATCAGATTATCCTAAACTGAATGAGCATTACCATGTAACTAATCTTTTTCAAATCTTTTTTTCATGATGTTTCCAAAAAGTTTTGCTGGCTATGTAACGAGAGGATGCACGCAGCCAGAAGCTGTAGATCTTACGTTGAAGATTCTTGTCTCTGCTGCTCCAGTTGCACTCATAATCATCGGACTGCTCATATTTCTTTCTTATCCCATAAACGAAGAGAGGAGGCAGGGAAACTGCAAACTTCTCAACGAGCAAAGGTAAAATCCACAAATACGATCGCATACACAACAGCAGTCGTTTTCAATGATTGTTTCCGAGACTTTTTTTTTTTTTTCCCCTACAAGATTCCACTGTGTTAGCGTTCAGGTGCTTTTATACTTGCTGGCTTTTGTAAAGGGTTTGGAGTGCAGGTTTTAAAAAAATATATAAAAAAATATTGCCACTAGGTATTATGGTCGTAATGGACTGTCAATGATTTTATTGCATGAATGACTGTTTACTGCATGAATTTAATGACCGGTTTTAGCAGTGCTGCATCATAAGATGGCTCAGGCATTCGAGGCTGATCAGAGGGTCAGGGGCTCAAGCCATGCTGCCACATGGCTGCCATTGTTGGGCCCTTGGGCAAGGCCCTTAACTCGAAGTCTATAAAATACCCTGGACATCCTCAGTGCCAGTTCTAAGTGTGAAGAAATGGGTGGGTTGCAGCAGTACAGACATCTGGTGTAAAGCCTGGGCCAATAACTTGTGGATCAAATGATCTGATGTAACAACCCCCGAAAAAGAGAGAAAAGCCCAAGAGGAAATTAAAATGTTGCAACATAAAAAATTATTTGGTTGTTTTTGACACTTTCACCAGTATGCAAACTGATGCACCAATATAAGTGTATCTGCTCCACTTTATTCCCAGAGTTAAGCAAATATTATTTATTATAAAATTATATTATAATAATTATAAATTATTAATTCCACGAAGTCTAATCTAGAAAGTACACTAGGCTCATCAGTTAGCTAGTACAATCTGCGTGTTGTGTTTTATTCATGACGGTATAGATAGTTATCTGGGTTTTTTTTTTTTTTTTTTTTTTTTGGGACAGATAAAAAGGCCCAAGTGTGAAAGCATTATTAGAGAGATTAGAAAGATAATGTTACTGCTGAGCTTTATCAGTTGTAAGATCACTAAATAGCAAATTTTGTATACTTTGAATATCACCTCACTCTTTCTCTTTCTCTTGCTTTAGGGAGCTGGAGTCAGACGCAGAATCATCAGAAACTGAGCTGGTCAATGTAATGTAACGTCACCAAACTCTAAAGAGGGCCTACAAATTGTTCGACCAAATAAAAGAACTTCGGAGGCAAAGGAACTGACACAGAGCCATTCTAGCCTATCGTGTTTACCCGGATGTGTTCACATGAATTCTTGCTTAACCTCAAGACGAGGATCTGAAAGATCCAGGTCACCTTGCCTTTCAGTGTCTGAAAGATGCTTAACCACATGCAAGTCCAAACGATGTTGTTTTTCTTCCTTTTAAACTTGCACGAAAGCTTGAAATGTGATCTTGCCTGCATTAATTCTACTTGCCAGAATGGGGCTTAAAAGAAAGTGTCCTGAACTTGAAAAGCACAAGGCATTCGCACTGCACTAACACATTCTCCACCTGGCTGGTGGTGTGAGTAAACTTAACGTTAGGGTTCTTTTTGAAAACCAAGTGTTTCTTCATATCCAGGGTACCTCTTTTTAATACAAGAACCAAGTTTATATATCACAAGAAATAATTATTGTAGTGTTACCAAATGTGAGCAGTATACTACACTACATTTATTACAGTGTCAAGAAATGAAGAAGTAAAGTGTGTGTGTCTGTGGGTTGGGGGTGCGGTTGTGTTTCTGTGTGTGTGAATAACTGTGCATGTTTAATTTAAATCCATTTTGCGATTGCAAAGAGTACACTGTCGGTCTAGCTTAGACTCCATAACAACATTTGATCTCTGTGCAAAAAGCAGTTGTGGGCTTTAAATAAAAGTTTAAACGGCACCTTGCTTGGGGGCAAAATTTCCATTAAAGCAGTTTTACCTTATTTCTTTTACCAGTGTAAAAGAAAAATCATCAGCGTATTGACTTGGACAGTGTTGCTTGTGAATAATCTATTGTCTCCAAAGTAGCGAGAATGAAGCTCTTTATTTATTTAATATTTTAATATTGTGCAGAGTTGGTTATTTAAACATCTGTGTAATGCCTCTTGAAGGAAAAGGGAGAGAGGGAAAAAATTCATTTCTCTACATTTAAGGTTCTTGTGGTGTTGCATTACTGTTGTATCGGTGCATTTATCCTCCATTTACGTGAGAATCTGCTATCTCTCCAGATGTTTTCATACAAGCATAAGGGAAGCACTAGGGTTTTATTTAAGTATTGTTGTAAGGGAGGATGGTATCTGTTCATTTTGTAAATAAAATATGGACCGATGAGGAAAGCATTTGTAGTGACCATTAAAAGCCAACTTTTGGATTTGATCCTAAATTGCAGTTTTTTTATGTTTGGATATTTCATATGTCATACATATATTAATGTATCCACATTTGATGCAGAATCTCTTAGAAGCAATTCCACTGAGGTCTATTGTACATATTTATTTGTAAAAAAAAATGTATATAACATTTGTACAGTGATGCTGATTATGAAAAGAACTTATGTTTGGTTATTTAAATACCTTTGCCAATGAAATGATTAATAAATGCTAATGAACTCAAGCTTTGCATTGTTGGGTTTTTTTGGGAGGGTAATGATTAGATTTATATTTTTTTCATCTAAGTATGTTCCATAGAAATGCAAAAGTTACAAAGAAATACAAAATAAAGTATGGTTCATAGCAAAAGCTTTATCACAAGCAGTGGAAATTTGAAAATGAAACTTTTGCTGAATATTTCAATCAGCGATCATTAATTTTGACAATATTCCTATACATACTACTTTAATTATCAGCTTCTAACAGTATTCCAGAGCTTCAAAAGTAAAAAAAAAAAAAAAAACACAACTTTGATATTGATTTATTCGATACAGTTGCTGTTTCTCTGTTAATGTAAAATTATTTAGCTTCTTCCAGTTACAGTATACGTATGTAACAATATAGAATGAACCCTAGATAACTGACCAAAAAAAAACAAATAAATACAATATACTTATAAAGTCAGTATTAGGAGTGTTGAAATTATATGTTGGTAAGAATCGGCGACACTGAGGTCTCGCACCTCCGGGGATGGGGCTCGTTTCCCTCTTTGAGTCTGCTGCATGGGTTTCCTCCCACATTCTGAAGACATGCACATTAGGTTTCCAAATTGCCTGTAGTGTGTGAGTGAATGGGAATCCTAGACTGAGCACAGGGCTGTTTTCGTATTTACAGCAACAAGCTCATTCATTCACTCATTCATTAGGGCCCAAGCACTATCGGGTGTTCAGGACCCTCTTGTTTTCCTAAGGTTTTTTATTTCCACTTTTGGGGGTCTTAACATGCTCAAAAACTTATGAAAATTGGCAGACAGGAATCTGCTGCCATTAGGATGCCTGAGAGACGTGACATGGACTCGACTCGAATGGAAGTCAGTTATTTTGGGTCATTTGCCAAAACGCACCCGATGAATTTTGATATACTCCTCCTAGGGTATTTATAAACTGGGCCGATGTGATCTAAAGACATTGAGGATGCTAAATTGTAGAGGGATTCTTGATATCTCAAACAGGTCAGCTGTGACGATGCCTTAAACTTATGCTGAAAAGTGGTTAATAACTTTTTGCGTGGCATTATACTGAGTGACATTATATTCAGTGAGACATTCAGTGACCTCACATTGAGGAACATCATAGTGTGATGCTTTTTTCCAGCATCTGCAGCCTATTTTACACATGTACACATCTCACACACGCACACACACACGCACGCACAAACACAGTCATACATACACACACACATTACAAATTTTGACACTCACATTCGCACATACACACACGCATGCACGCACACACTTGCACACCCATACACACATACATGCACACACACACTCACATCTCTCTTACACGCACGCATGCATGCAGAAACACACACATACTAACAAGTCACGTCTTACATACGCATCACACACATACTAACACACAAACATGCACAAACTCATTTACTCGTTACACACAAACACACATACATACATACATACACCTCTCTCTCTCTCACACACACACACACCTAATCAGTTTGTCTTTAGACTGTCGGAGGAAACCCACAGACCTTAGACAAGAACATGGATCCTAGAGGTAAGGTGACACTGCTAACCACTATGCCACAATGCTGGCTGGCCCTCACTCTTATCGTCCATACTGCTTTCTCCTGTATACAGAGTTGCAAGGGTGCCTGGAGCCTATCACAGGTGATTTAGCGCGTGAGGTGGGGTACACCCTGGACAGGATGCCAATCCATTGCAGGGCACACACAAACTTACATGCTCATTCACAAACTATGGGCAATATTGGGAAAGCCAATTAGCATGTCTTTGGACAGTGAGGGGAAACCGGATTACCTAGAGGAAACCCACCAAGCACGGGGAGAACATGCAACCTCTAGGCACACAGATCAGAAGCAGGACTTGAACCCATGACCCTTGAGGTTAATTGCAATAGTGCTAACCACTACACAATTATGCTGGCCGGGTCTGTTGTTATTGTGTAATGATTAATTGCGTTTAAGGCCCATTTGGAGATTAACATTTTGGGTTTGAGCTCCATCTTGTGGCTGGAGCTGAGTGTTGTGTCGATTAATCATCCTGGGTTCTAGACTCGACAGTTGATTATACACAGCTGATGCAACCGTGATCCTGATGTCAAACCTTAACCTCACAAAATAATGATCAACTCCGTAGTTAGCCGTAAAGGGTAAAAAATAACCATAAAGGGTAAAAAAAATAATTTGTCAGCTAGAAATATATTTTCGAGAACATTTCTGTACATAGTTAATTAAATTATAATTGTTATGCAGCGTCAAGAGACTTTTATTTTGAAAGAGACCCACACCAGGAACAGTTTTGTCACCGGTTGCTTGAGCCACATGATTTCCAACATCATAGAGGATCAGGTATAATATCTGCTTAACACACACACACATACATATATATATATATATATATATATATTAATGTGTACTCAGTTAATTACTGAATATAGCCTCAGTGTATATGCGATATTTTAGCTTTGATATATGGAGAATAAATGAAGGTTCGGCCGGTTTAACCCTGTTTTTTATGTTAACAAATGTCTTTTATGTTTAACTATTTATTGATTAGTCTTTAACATTAGATATTATGTGCAATGTATGTTATCTAAAATCAGAACACAAGAAAACGAAGAAAGTGTAGTACGATGGTGTGAATGAATTCTTATCCGGTTTGGAACCGCGGTGATGTTAGCTTGATATTCAGACATTCGACAGACATTCGTAAGCGGTATTTTAGGGACCGTCGATAAATTTCTGTCCAAATGAAAAGTGAAAGTACTTATTACTTACCTGGCTACGTGCCCCAGTTATGCTAATTTTTTTATTAAACATACATATGCCATGGGACATTGCATACTGCTTTCGTTTATTTCTAATTGCTGAATTACTAGATAATATCAAATGAGTATTGTAAAGTAATATGCAAATATTATATATAAATTTTATTAAATCACTATTTCTTCAATAGCTTTTTGGTTGTGTGACCATGTGACCCCAAACTGATATCAAAATAATCTCATTGAAGCCTCACACAAGGTACACCTTATTTTATTCCAAGATACAGTATGTCACAAAAGTGAGAACACCCCTCACATCTCTTTCATAGGACAACACTGCATAAATGACTCTTTGTATAGCAGTGTAAATTTATTGTCCCCTCAACAAATTGAGCACAATTAGTCATTTTCCTTCCCCTTTGTCATGTGACTCATTAGTGTTACACTGTCTCAGGTGTCACCAGATAGCAGATGAGTTAAATTTGGTATAAAAGCTCTTCCACCCTCTCAAACTGGCCACTGAAAGTTCAACATGGCACCTCATGGCAAACACCTCTCAGAAGACCTGAAGAACGAATTGTTGCTTTACATAAAGATGGCCTAGGCTATAAGAAGATAGCCAAAACTCTGCAACTGTGCTGCAGCACAGTGGCCAAGACCATCCAGCGCTTTAAGAGGACAGGTTCTTCTCAGAACAGGCCTCACCATGGTCGGCCAAAGAAGCTGAGTGCATGTTCTCAGCGTCAGATCCAAAGATTGGCTTTGGAAAACAGACGGATGAGTGCGTCCAGCAGAGATTGAAGGGATGGGAGGTCAGTCTGTCAGTGCTCAGACCGTACGCCACATACTGCGTCAAATTGCTCTGCATGGTTGTCGTCCTAGAAGGAAGCCTCTTCTAAAGATGATGCACAAGTGAGCTCGCAAACAATTTGCTACAGACATGCAAACTAAGGACCAGGACTACTGGAACCATGTCCTGTGGTCTGATGAGACCAAGATAAAGATTTGGTTCAGATGGTGTCAAGGGTGTGTGGCGGCAACCTGGTGTGGAGTACAAAGACAAGTATGTCTTGCCTACCGTCAAACATGGTGGTTCATTATCAGTGTCATGATCTGGGGCTGCATGAGTGCTGCTGGCATTGGGGAGCTACAGTTCATTGAGGGAAACATGAATTCTAACATGTACTGTGACATACTGAAGCAGAGCGTAATCCCCTCCCTCAGGAAATTGGGCCGCAGAGCAGCGTTCCAGCATGATAATGACCCCAAACACACCTCCAAGATGACCACCGGCTTGCTAAAGAGCTTGTGGGTAAGGGTGATGGACTGGCTAAGCATGTCTCCAGACCGTAACCCCATGGAACACCTCTGGGGCATCCTGAAAAGGAAGGTGGAGGAGCACAAGGTGTCAAATGTCCACCACATCTGTGATGTTGTGATGGAGGAGTGGAAAAGGATTCCAGTGGCAACCTGTGAAGCTCTGGTGAACTCCATGGCCAAGAGAATTCAAGCCGTGCTGGAAAATGATGGTGGCCACAGAAAATATTGACATTTCACATTTTCACTTAGGGGTGTACTCACTTTTGTTGCCAGGGGTTCAGCTATTATTGGCTGTACTTTTATTTTTTAATTACTTTGAGGGGACAATAAATTTACACTGCTATACAAACTGTACACTGACTACTTTTTCATTGTGTCAAAGAGTCATTTATGCAGTGTTGTCCTATGAAATGATATAACTAAATATTTGCAGATGTGAGGGGTGTTCTCACTCACCAAGTCACATGACCTAGAAGCTATTGAATAAATTGCTTTTTTTTTTTTAATTATAAAAAATAAAATAAAAATCAATGAAGACGTATCTTGGGATAAAATCAGGTGTACCTTTTGGGGGTCTCAGATCTGATTATTTTGGTATCAGTTTGGGGTCACATGGTCACACAACCAAAAAGCTATTGAAGAAATAGTAATTTAATAAATATATATATATATATATATAATATATAATATTTGCATATTACTTCACAATACTCATTTAATATTATCTATTAATTCAACAATTAGAAATAAACGAAAGCAGTATGCAATGTCCCATGGCATATGTATGTTTAATAAGAAATTAGAATCCTATGAAGAATTCCCATTTAAGAACTCTTGAAATCCTAATTTAAGAAAATATAGACAAATTTTTATCATATTCAAGATATTTTCATTTGCTAAAATATATTTTTTTGCATTTCATTCTCTTAATCATAATGATCATAAATAGGACTTCCTATTCCTTCCTAGGAAACAAGCAAAAACTAAAAAAAAAAGTGTCCCTGTTAACACATTGTAATATATTTCTATATACATTCTATATAGTAATACACAAAGAAAAAAAATACTCAAAAGCATAAACTCTTTTATCCTGACGCCTTTCTCGGGGAGAACTAATTTTCCAGTTAGCACTGACACTGGAACAACCGTCTCCTTACATTACCATGACCTTCTCACTGAGGCATTGTGGATTTGCTCTGTTTACTGCTTTAGATTATGACTATAATTTTCTATGAATTATTTGTTACTGAAGAAACAATGCATTAGAACATTAACATGTTAGGCCTTGCAGCCATGACGAGACTTAGAGCTGCTAGACTTCAGTTCTGAGAGAGGTATAAAAGCTTTGTGGTTAAATCTTTACAATGCATTGTTGTATATAAAGGAACTATTACCAGTAAGTTTCTTTCAACCTTTTACTATTAAGTATTTAACTTGTGTGCCTCCACTGTTATTAATGCAGTGATGCAGCTTATAATAAACTCACACACGTTTTATCATTTAATACTGACTTTTCTGAATTTTTGATTGATAAAGTATGACAAAGACCAAATCCGAACGGAGGATAAAGAACAATATTTACTTTTATTTTGCTTTTCTGAGTATAGGAAGGCACGACACCATGGACGCACAACTGAGTCTCGATGAGAAGTTTAACCTCATCACCCGAAACCTGCAGGTGATGTGTGTGTGTGTGTGGGGGGGTGTTTCATTGATGTGTTGTGATTCTTTTGTGTAGAAATTCCTGTATCGCAACACTGACTCCAAAAATGTATTATTGGTTAAGTTCTATATGTTTGCATTTGAGTTGGTAAATTGTTGCAGTTTCTCTAAAAATCGTTTCAAAACATTGTAAATACGACAATTTTAGCTAACATTATAAGTATACAATACAGTATACTGTAATGTTATACATGTTATACATGTACTGTTGCTTGTTACAATTCTCTTAAGGCACACTTACAACTTCCTGATTGTAGAAAAATGCATCTATATGGAACATGTGAACAAATTGTTTGGGTCTCTGTATGTTCAGGAGGTTCTGGGAGAAGAGAAGCTCAAGACGACTCTCAAGGAAAGAGAGTTAAAGGTGTACTGGGGCACAGCAACCACGGGCAAGCCTCATGTCGCCTACTTCGTCCCCATGTCTAAGATTGCAGACTTCCTGAAGGCTGGCTGTGAGGTGGGTTCTGTGCTTCTGCACTTCTGCATCTTTAAGGTTCAGAATTTCTGTTTCAACATCTATCGGCATTTGCATTTATTACCTTCGATTGATTTGTGTCTCTGTATTGGAACTGAAAGTGTTATTTATTGGTGGATTTCAGACTGTGCATTATGAATGTGGACACATTTTTATGTCTCGCTTGTGATTGGTAGGTGACCATCCTTTTCGCCGACCTTCACGCCTACTTGGACAACATGAAGGCGCCCTGGGAGCTGCTGGAGCTCCGGGTCCAATATTATGAGCAGGTCATTAAGGCCATGTTAGAGAGTATCGGCGTGCCTCTGGATAAACTCAAATTCATTAAAGGCACGGACTTCCAGCTGAGCAGGTAAAAGAATCAAGATACCATACACATGCCATATACAATTATAATAGGTAAACTATTATATCAAGAAGTAATTATATTTATATATTATATGTGTTTGCTCAGTTTCATTCTATCCAAATAAGGCTTGAATGTAATTGTTTATTTAAAGCAAAGACTAAGCTGGAGTCACTTGCAGGGCCTGTTTGTCTGGAATGAAAACACCTGATTGGTGAACCATGCGATAAAGAAAGCATCACACGATTAGTTTTGCAACGAGCAAAAAAAAAATCCAACATGCACACGAACAGGTGTGCTTTATCATTTTTGGCAAGCATTGTATCCTAGTCAGTGTTCTCATGTAGTGATGGTGAGGTGAAGCCTCATTTAGGTGTGAGGCTTTATTTCATGAAACTTCATTCAAGCGCTCATTGCACTGCCATCTAGTGGATAGATTTTACATTGTAACATTGTAAGCAGCACAATTAATATGGACATGCAGCTGCAAGTACTGTAATGTTGCATTCATCATTGACAATCGCATGTCAGTTGGGTGTGGGTGATGTTTGAAAATCAATTTCAAGGAAATGTTTATGAACATAATTACCATCTCTGATTTATTTTTATTTTTATTGTTATTACTAACGTACGATCTAGAATAGAACAAAAAATATGAAGAACAAATAGCGAAGTCATTTTCTTTCCTACTTCTTTCTTTCTAAGCCCCTGTTTGCAATCTTTAAACAGATCAGACAGTAAAAATCAGTCAGTGTTAAGGATTCAACACGCACATGAATGATTAAAACCAAAATATGAAAATTAATAGAGAAGGGAAAGAAAATAAAAATTGAGGTAATTAATATAAACCAAAAAGAGAACGTATCACACAGTGTGTTTTTGTAAAAAAAAAAAAAAAAATGTGTATGCACATGAATGGGGTGTTTTTATCATTTAAAGAAAAAAAAAAATTCTCTTTCATTTTGGGCAAGCATTTTATCCTCCCTGTCAGTGTTATCGTGCATTCACTGCATAATCCAGGGACACTGGGGACGAGCAGGATTTACTATTTAAAAATATTGGTCCATTATTTTTTTATGTTAGTTTTATTTAAATTAGGTAGAGTAAATTGAAATGATTAAAGACACATTTTTAAAAATTGGTTCTTCCTCAGCAGCAACCTCATTTCCCCTCTCATCAGTTTCAACCATTCAGCATCACCAATATACTGCTCAATCACCAACCTCATTATATTTCATCATCTGCGCCTGTTTCTCACTGGTTTATGCCTTTAGTTAGATTTTTTTTTTAATGTTTAAATGATTTATAATGAAATTTAAATAGTATAAGAATATGGATCAAGACTTTTGCACAGTATTGTATGATTTTTGGGAAGTGGAGAACTTCTAGTGGATACAGAGAGAGCGCACCATAAGTTCAGGATTGACTCTGGAGCATTGATACTGCAGCGTTACACGTTGCACAAGTTTTTGCCCCTGAAGTAAATATTTGCACTCTGTCTCGCCTCCTGCACTCTTGTTCAGGGAGTACACGCTAGATGTGTACCGCCTCTCGTCCATGGTGACTGAGCACGATGCGAAGAAGGCAGGGGCTGAAGTCGTGAAGCAGGTGGAGCATCCTCTCCTGAGCGGCCTGCTCTACCCTGGATTACAGGTGATTAACTTTACTTAGCTGGAACTGATACTGCACATGTAACGCTTGTATACGGTTCTTTCTACACAAGCTCTGTTAGAT